>VZTO01009091.1:0-133744 GCA_013400615.1 Syrrhaptes paradoxus | reverse complement strand
AAACGGGGAAATTGGGGAGCACCATTAAATGGGTGCCAGCAGCAGAGGGAGGTGCCTGGCTGCCTTCCCCTAGTGCAGAACATGAGAGCAGGCATTGCAGAAGGAGGCATTTGGAGGAACTTGCATGTTTTTCTACTCAGGATCCTTCTAGTGATATTTCGGTAGTTACCATCACTTACTACCAGTTAGGAGTGAGCTAGTGTGTGGACTTGAGGGAGGAGAGGACCAAGAAGAATCGTCCTCATGGGCAGGGGACAGACAGTACCGCAGCAGCAGAGGGGTTTCTCCTATACGATTTGTTTCGGTGTTGGAGGATTCTGCCCTTCTGACGTGACTTTCTGGTAAGGCACAATAGAGGTGACGTGTTTTCTGTGGTTTCCTGCAGTAGCTGTTGCGGGGGGGCTTCACAGCTGCTGCTGCTGCTACTGAGGTGACCTTCTAATAGGAGAGGAGTTTCCTGGAAGCACAGAGCAGGCAGTAGATGCTAACTGGGGCCCTCCTGTCCCATCCTGCCACTGGCTCCTGGCCATTCTGCTGCAGCAGGATGAGGTGATGGAGCGTCAGCATGACAAGGTGGTGCTCCTGATGAGCGTAAGGAGAAATCTGCCCACACGTAACCCACAGCTGCAGGGCTGGCACACAAAGCTGTGAGTCGGGTTTAGTGCATGAGGGGGTGATGAGGAAAAGGAATATTTGCTGTTTAAGTCACAAATTAATTAATAGGCTGCTGCTAAAGTTGTAGGCTTGATTATTCATTTAGAAGGGCTATTTTTGTTTTTTCCCATGATGCGTTCAATCAGATGTGGCCATAATTTGAACCACGTTTGCCAGCAAACCAACAAATTTCCTAAATAAAAAGCACCCAGTTCTACAGTACCCACTTAGATGGACTGCACATAGGTAACTTTTGAAATGCCAACACCTGACATTAATTTCAGAAAGGTTATTCTAGCTGGATCTAATGATACATGAAAGTCCTTGTTAATTACACTGATTTAAACAATACTGAGCTGGTTTCTGCACCCCAAGTTTACAATACCAGGAATTGGTGCTAGCTCTTGGGAACTGTGAACTGTAGTGAACCGAAAGAACTTCCTGGGAAACTAAGAGACCTGCAAACGCATTTAGTATTCCCAAGTCTGACTGCTCAGGTATGCTGGCAAACGTTAGACTGCCTGTTTTGTCCCCTTGCCTCTGCTTTCATCTGCCTGATTCAGATGCAATATTTGACTTTGAAGCGTGCTTACTTGAGGATGATTCTGCCAAAGTACTTCTGTGGATCTGAATTTGTTATATAATCATCTAACAGTTGAAGCATGTACAATTTATAAACTGGTCTATTTTTAACTTTAAATGTTAGTCATTTACAGCAATGAATAAAAATATTTTGGAAAAGGACAGATTCTTGTTTAAATACTTAAATGTATCACACTGGATAAACTGCTAATCCTGCAAGCTGGCATTCCAGTCTGAATCCTACGGCTGTAATCACAAACTGCAGTTACGATGACATCCCAGTGTTTTCTCTTATTAGCTAAAAATACCTCTACAAAGTGTACTGCGGATAAGACTTCCACTGATTATTTTTAGTATTATTATGTTACACTTGTTTATGCCAGTTTTTGCTGAACAGAAGTATGCACAGCGTTATAGCCTTATTAAGGTGTGACAGCTAACTGTTTTCTCACTTAAAATAAAACCTATAAAAGCTTAGCTAATAAGGTAAAATTTTACTCTTATTCAAAGCCCTTAAAATGTCACCATCAATTTTCCATTAAAAACACTTCATAGCTTTCTTAGCCAAAAAAGTGCAAACTGAGACCTTGGTAACTGAGTACGGAATCCACTTAATGTATTTCTCGACTGCAACACCTTCTAGAAACACATGGGTGACCGTTATTTAAGAGATCTAAAGGAAAAAAAATATCTGCTGTCAAGAGTAGATCTCCAGATCTGTTACTACTCTTCGCCTTAATTTAAAATTTCTAAAAGGAAAAGGAGTTTAATAAGTTTGGTCAATATTTATTTTCTGCAAAGTAAAATCACTTAACAGTAACGCAGACATACTGAAATATTAAGTCAATCCATTAAACCTTTGTGTAACATGGCACTGAACTTATGGCAGTTGGGTAACTTGAAAATAATGTTGCTTGTCAGTGACAGAGGCTTCTAAATCAGTAAATACATTTTAAAACGAGAGCAGTTCACAACAGAGAAGCGTGGTGCCAGAAACCAAATGCTACAGTACAGTAACACAAGAGCTGTTCCTTAGAACTGTGGAGACAGAACAATTGTCACCAAAACTCCCTCTAAAAAAATAAAATGCTTTGCTAATAACTACCGTTACCTCAAGTTAGACAAATCATGCCAAATACCACAAAATACAGCAGCTGGAAAATGAAAAATGATTTGGTAAGCCCATCTAATTCTTCGCAGAGCTGTGCAGAAATCAAGAGGAATTCTCTGTTCCTTCCTTAGGTCCTTCCTTAAGCCTTTTTCTTTTTTCTTGCAGGGTTTGTTTAAATACTTTTTTCAAGGTATTGTAAACATATGGTCCATTTGCAGAATCGAAGTTTGTCTAATAAAAGGGAGAAATTGAAGTTCAGTTGTTAACAGATATCATACAGCAAAATGCAAAGTAGAAGACCAACACCTTTTTAAAAAACAGTTTTATCAACAAACGAATGTGTTTTGTGCCGGGAGTACTTAATGCCAAGTATTTTCAATTTTATGCTGACTAGACATTAAAACAAACCAGTAGGAGAGATGTCACTTTTAACAGGTGAGAGGTCTGTAGAATGACGAGAGATGAGGAAGCAGTATGATGAATGTTCTGTTCAAATAATTCCACCTGCTGAATCTGGGAAGAAAGCAGCTCTGAGCTGAGCAAGAGTAAATTTAATCTGTCACTGTCACTAAATTATGCCAGAAGCGGAAGTTATCTATACACATCCTATATTAAGGGCCCAAGACATAATTGAATTGCCATGTAATTCCAGAAAATTATTTAACCTGATGGAAAGGCTCCAAGTAGTACAGAATCTACCAAAGCCTTTGTTAAGCTACTCCCAGTGACTAATTATTCTCAACACTTAAAAATCATCTTTTCCCTAAGTTGGAGGAGTCCATGAATTAGCAGTGATCCAGAAATAGAAAAATGAGACTAAAAGATGCAGGCTGTAGTGACAGAATTTAATTTTCTTGAGAATATTTCCTACCCTTTATGTAGGCTGACTATTACAAAATGTAAACTCGGAAGCAGATAAGCAGGAGTACACTAAGTGTGAAGGAATTGCTGTAACTTTTTGTACAGAGGCCTGCTCTGTCGATTCACCCTTCATGATTTCAAACAAATAAATAGGTTGTCATGGAGAAATGGTTACTTGCCTTAGTGAAAGCTTTAATAGCACGAGCAAGTAAGGCCTCCTCCACATTAGCTGGTAGGGTTTCCAAGTTCACCACACAGTGTAAAATACAAAGGATAGTCTGACACTGGTCCTGGTGGGTGAAAGGAACAGCAGCTCATTAGAAGAAATACTTTCAAGAAAAACATTTAACTTTCCATTTCTGTTAATTGCTGTTTAAATATCAGGCTGTGCCTTCCTGTATTGAAACCTTCAGGTGTAGGAGTTGGGGAGGGAATTCTCACAAGCCTCAAGAACCTCTACATGGTTATTTCAGTCATGATGGGAGAAACTGCTCTCTTGCAGCGTACCACAACTGCTCTGGAAATTTCTAGGAGGTCAGGCGTGCATCTGGAGGTTGATTTTTCAAGGTCCCCCCCATGAACAGTAGCACTCATGAAGTGGCATAGAAAAGGTGAGATTAGGTGTTTTCAGCCCAAAATGCTACACACGTCTAGGGCTCTTTCTCCAACTAGCACAGGATGATCTGCATCTCTCCCTGGCCTACCGAGTCTCCTTCACCATTAAAGGAAGCTTGCAGAAAGACGCCTGGGCAGTACCAGCAAGGATGCCTACAGGGAGCAATGGGATCTTTGTGGCGAGACACATCTCCACACCGTCAGGTCACTTAACAGTGAAAATTAAATTAAAACACAAGAGATTTCTGGGAAGAGGAGTTAAATGTGCACCAGTACGTGCAGCGGGCTGACTTGCTGCAGAGCAGATCAGCAGGAAAGAATGGGGGTGTGCCAGTGCGTCAAAGTTAACTAGGAGCCAGCAAGGGGCCCTTGCAGGAAAGGCAGCTGAGTGTCCTGAGATGCTTTAGGCAGAGCTGCCAGCAGGTAAATGCAGGTGACGCATCTGGAGTCCAGCTCTGGGCTCCCCGGTACAAGAAGGACGTGGATATATCAGACAAGGCCAGCGAGGGGCCACCAAGATGATTAAGGGACTGAAGCATCTGTCATACAAGCCACCTGCTGCAATTGACCCTGTTTTGAGCAGGGTGCTTGGACTAGAAGATATCCAGAGGTCCCTGCCAACTCAACTATTCTGTGATTCTGAAATAATATAAGGTAAGATAAAATTAATATTTTTAGATTTTTTTAAGCCCATAATTATTATTCCTTTCCCATTAATTTATACAGGTGTGAAACAGTTATTTTTTACTTAATACAAATGGAAAGTGAAAACTCTGATAGAGTGGAAGAATGCTTCAGGAAGAAACATTTTTAGATGAACTTGCTAATTCTGAATGTCACGTCATGAAGATGGTGACTGCACATAAAGTTCTGATCACCTGGATATCCAGAGGCTGTTAAAAGGGTCCCTATTTTCTTCCTTAATACTTCAGAAACAAAGAATTCCCAAAGAATTAAGAAATGAATTTCTGTAAGAAATCAAGATTAGAAAATAATGTATTTTTTTCATTTCATCTAGCCCTTGGGGGACAGCACAGTTAAGCAGTTTGCATCAGAAGTACCTGTTTTTCAGGCATTTCAGAATACAGATGACCACAGTTCTGACTTATGTAGAGGAATCTGGCGTGGCTTCTGATTACTTAAATTGGCAAATTCTTCCTATTCCTTGCCCCAGTTCTTCCAAAGGTGATGGATTAAGATGTTTGCACAACAAATATGCCAACCATTAAACACAGTTGCCAAATGTGACATTAATGAAAGCCATACATCAAGTCCCAGAGAAAAAGTTTTTCATCTTGGCCTCTGGATCTCAAATTGCAGAATTTGCAGGGAAATATGCTGAAGCTGGGCTTCTACTGAATAGTGTTCGAAGACAGTATCTGGTATTTATAATAATCATCATCATAGCACTGATTAGCACTCATACTAGTCAATACCAAAACAATGTTCCTTTTATTTTTAAAGAGATTGAAGTTGCCTTTTAAATGTGCAATTCCCTTGCTTAAAGGCCATAAATGGTTTAACACATATTAACACAATATACTTGGCAGTTAAAGAATTAAGTGACATATATAATCCCTACCTTTCTCAGTAAGTAAAGTGCATCCTGCGATTCTGTGCAATTTTTTGCCAGCATGTCAACATCATCGTTGGATATAATAGGTTCTTTCAGCTGCTCTACCCAGGACCACATCAAGCTACAGAGGATGAAAGGATCTCTCTCAGTACAGATTTTATCCCAAGCTCCATCTCGAGAATTCAGTTCTTTCTTAAAACAAAACAAAACAAAACAAAGCTGAAAATGCATTGTCTATTTACTTTTGCTAACATTCTCTTTGATTGTAGCAGGACCTTGCTGCTTACATTCCAACCAAAAAAAAAAAAAAAAGACTTAAGAGTTTAAAAAAAATTTCTATTTTTTTTCTGAAGCATCAACATTAATCAGCAGTAATACAAATGACTCTTTAAAACAGGAGAATGACATAAACCGTGCGGCTCGGAACCTCCCAGTTATCTACTAGAATACATCAAACAGCTTTGGATTCCAACTTCAAAGCAAGTGCTGCCTAGGGGGATTTGGTTTTGCGGATAAGCGGTTAAGTTTCTATTAAACTCTTTTTTACACACAGAATCCCGGTTAGTTCTGAGAAAGCGCTGATTAAAACCAAACCAGCTCTACCTTAAGATCTGTAGGACTTTTATATTACTAGCAGCCAAGTTACAACCACAAATAATTGCATTGACTTCCATTAGTTAGTAAAGTGGAAGAACACAACCAGAAACAATGTTCTGACCTCCTGCTGAAGACCAAAGTTTGCAGGTGCATTTTGCTTGCTTTTGAAAGAACTGGCCCATAACTGACAAATACAATCATTTATGGAACCTCAGTATAAACCAGCACCCCGATGTGCCATTTCAAAGCACATGGTGGCATTTTTGCCATTTGAGGAATTAACCTAGGTGACATATGCAGAGCCCGTAACACTGAATCAAGTTCAAAATTACCTGCCACATTTCCACCTTCTGCTTCACTTCATCCTCTCCCAGAAATTCATTTATATCTGCAAGTGCTTTTGCTGCCAAAACTCTTCGGGCTTCCAAACTTAATTCTGACTGCAGAACAATGTGTGGAATTGCCTCTGAGACATCTTTGCTACCTTGGCTTTCACATCCAATGGAAAAGTTCACTTTAGAAGAAGAAGAAGAATCGGAGTCCTCAGAGACGTAGACTCTCCTGCTATACGTATTAGCCTTGTGGTCTTTTCTGTGACCAATCTCATTGCTGAAATTATGCCTTGGCGTTCCAGGCTCCCTGGTATTGTGGATGGATGCTAGACCTGAAGCAAAGGTTCTGCTGCGTTGTACTTCTTTGGTAGAGCTCCTTCTGTGATAAAGTGAGGATCCACCCTGTCCCCCATCCAAATTAAATTTACCTTGACTCCAGAACACGCATGTATTACGCACTAATGCTTCCTTGTTTAAATCCAGCTGTGGCTTTTGTTCGCCTGTGGCAGAACACTCCTCACCCCTGTTCTGCTTCAGTTTGTGGCACAGTAATATCTGAGCAGGTACTGTCCAGGCAGTTTCTCCTTGTTCTAGGAGAAACTCAGTTCTCCTTAAATCTGAGTCACTGTAGCTTAGACACCTTTTTAGATGAGTGAGAGGCTGAAGGCATTCGATATTCCTTCTTTTCCAAAGAGGATCACATTCATGTCCCAGAGAGAAAAGAGAATCCTGGGTCTCAAAAGTGGACGAGGGGGTGTGGGAGGACTCTGACGTGTCACTGTCCTGCCTTGTGAGTTCTCCATCTAGGTGCGTGGACACCAACTGAGAAACAGTCTTTTCAATTTCAGCAGAGAGATCTGGTATATCTAACAGTCCTGCCTCTATCACTTGTCTGTTTTCAGCCAAGTCTAGCAACAATTTGCACACCAGGTGAATAAGTTTTGGCACGTGTTTGAGATACCTGCTCTCATAACCATGCAGCAGGTGTCTCTGACGGGTCAGGTACTGGGAGAGGGTCACTGTGTGCGCCTTGGGCTCACAGCACGCAAATACGTTTCTCAGAGGAACCAAAAACTGAGTGAATTCTCTGATGCACATTAACTGCCCTCTAGTCTGAATCGAATTAGGCCTTTTTGCTCTGACAAAGAGGATTGCTTGATCGGCACTCATTCTTGTGGCAAAAACTAAGTAGCAAGCTATTAGAACACCTGGAAAATACAAAGACAAGCGTTAGCTGAAAAACTGTCAGACTAAAACAAGTATTCAGTGGAACTATAGGATAAAAATTAATATAGGTAAAGATACTGGCTTTATGCCCTTTATTACACAAGGCTGCTACCTATGGCTAGTTCCATTTGTTGGACCACACGATGGTAAACCCGTTCTCGCTACACTTTCAGTGAGAGCTAGCTTCTCACCGCAGCAGCCCGAGGAGTTCCATCGTTTGTGAACACAGGGCGATGGTGGCTTCCACAGGAAGGACACAGGCCAAAGAGGTCTTGAAAGGGACAGAAGTAAATGAAATTTTAGCTGCTCCACCAAATGTACCTGACCTAACAACGAGTGGCAGGTTTGTAAACATGTAGCGAATAGTGGAAAATGAATGTGTACTAGATGGATTTTTCCCATCAAAAAGAAGCTGTCCCATTTGAATGTCACAGGGAATTAGTATACGGATTCAAAAGTCTTCTAACCTTACCAGTTACTATTTTAAAATACTAAAATTGATCTTCTCTTGCCATTCCGATCATTTTCACAAATTTGTTTATCGCTTTTAACCATTTTATAGGTGTACATCTTGCAATGATATAGAATCTAAACAAATTATTAATAATGCACAGACAGAGACTGTTTTGCATTTTGCAAATTTTGTTGATCTTGCAGTGGAGCACATACCTGTCCGACCAAGTCCTGCGTGACAATGAACAGCTACCCTCCCTTCCTGCAACGCGAAAGCCATGACTTTTACCATATCAAGTATAGTAGTGAGAGATGCCACTCCGTAATCCTTCCATCCAAAATTATAAAAATAAACTGAAACAAAAAAGAGAGTTATTTTCTGTCGTACTGATTGTGAAATTCTCAGTACTGTATGCAGAGATGACTAATAATAAATGATGGTACTAAAATGGCATAATGGCTCTTAGAATCTGGCTACATATTGTTTGCAAGAGACTATTTTCCCCACTTCAGAGTACGCTTGCTATTGAAATTTGATAAATACATGAAGCTAGCAAAGATTTGTCAACCCAAAGTTCAGCTAGAATGTAAAAGGTGTAGCAAAGCTGAGTGATTCATACAAAAATTACTGAGCTATATATAGGTAGAGGGTAATTTTTTCTTTTTAGAAATAAAAGCACTTCTTCAGTCAAAAGCTGTTTCTTACAGAGAGGCACTTTTTCTCATCTCACCATAACATGAAAAAAGAAAAATACTGTCATTACAAATGTCCTCAAATGAAATAACCTTTTATATCTAGATAAGAAACCACGAATTGTACCAGAATTTGAAACACCATTAATGTTTTGTATATTTCGGAACTTGGAAGAAAAAGAAAAATGTAACCAGCTGTTGTCCTTTCTTTATTCTAAATATAAACTCTCCATCTCACTCTACATACATAACGATCTTCAATAATGTGTTATTCACTCTTGATTGTATTTGCCAAGTTTCATGTTTACATCCCATTTGGTGCAACATTTCTTACATAGCTGCTTTCAACATACAGGAATTCAAATAAATATATCTTTAAGTGCCAAAATCAATAATTAATGAGAAACAACAGCAGGAGTGATCTTACTTCCAGCCTCCATGAAAGCTTCAGGAAGGTAGGTGAAGCCGCTTTCTTGTTCCAGTGGATTCCCACAGCTCGCATGCTCCCCAGGACGCTGAAGGTTAATTATGGTTTTTATGCCACATCTTAAGGAAGGAATAAATGAGTCAAAGTATTATATGCAGCCAAAATCTCATTATCCCATGTTTTCTGAAACACACATTTTTTCTTAGTGGATCAGAAATCTTTACCTGTATATTGTTAAAATGAAAATATCTTTATCAACAATCCAAATCCATGTTAAAAAAGAAAATGGATGAGGAACTACATTAGTAATAACTGCAAGAAATAATGACTAAATTTGTTACCTTTCAAACTGTTCAATAATGTTGTACTTTTCAATTAATTCTGTTGAGGGTCGAGCCATAGCCAGTATGTTATCTGTTATCCTGAGAAATTATAAAAGTAGATAATAACATTGTTATTAATAATTTCCTGGGTATGAATCTACCACAAGAAGAATACAATGTTATTTTCAAGAAAGACAGAAATACCTTGCTAATTAACTGCAAAGTATTTAAAAAAAAAAAATCTACTGTCATATAGTGTTAGTGATGAATCCTGTTAAGCTGATACAGATCTGACAAACAAAAAGACGATTACAGGAACTGTTCAAATGCCAGGTCAATTAACATATTAAAAAAATTCCTTTGAACAGAAATCTGGACTCGGATCTCTGTGTGGCCTTTTAAGGTTTGTATGCTTCTGAATAGCATTTGCTGTTACAAAAAAATCAGCAAGAATGTAAAACACATTAAAAAATCAATATTCACTTGAAATATTTTGATAAATTATGAATATTAATATTTCATATGGATATGCTTTTGAACACATGCCTTACATTAACTCATCTTCAGTAAATGTTTTTACTTCTAAATTCTATTATGGACACATTTTAATCAATTTGTACTTTAAACCTGAGTAAGAACTGTCTATAACCCAAAACAGTTTTTTTATAATTCATGACAGATAGGTATTTATTCTTTTTGGATCTGAACCAAACTTATGGTAAGTAAACAGAAGTCTTTGGTCATCTTTACTGGGCCATGTACAATGGCCATTATATGGTTTACTGCTGAGTTGTAATTCTGAATCAAGCCATCATTATGCTTTATGCTTAGCAGTAGCTGGCTTTAAAAAAAAAAAACCCTCATTATTTTCCTTTGAATTCTCTCTTTTAATAAATAGAATTGATGCATTTCAATTTAGTGAGAGTAAATGCTGCTTATTACCAAGATGAGTAGAGCCCTTTAATGGCTTGCTCCTGGTCACTCCATCGAGCTGGATTTTCATATTTGCAAGCACGTCCACCGCATGCCATGGAGCATTGCATGTGACCAGGAATGACATGGCGAAGGCGCTCCCCTACTTTCGTATATTTTGCTGTCGGACGCCTTGAACTTCCTAGAACACAGGCAGAAAAAGATTTAGTAAGGAAGCTTAGCAATTCATCTCCACCTTAAAAGTACTGGTTCAACATTAAATTGATGAAGTAACAAAAAAGCATAAATACATGCAATATATATTTAAGGCTCATTTTTCAACACAGACTTAAGGATTACTTTAAAAAAGGTTCTGAGGGTAAAAAATTGTCTGAAATTCTGCAGAAATTTTTTCTCACAGTAAGGTTTTTTTTTCTGATTAAGTTAGAGGTATGTGATATCTTTCGCAACAGAAAAAAAATGGTCATGGTCCTCTTCCACTTGAAATCAAACACACTTAGCCATATACCTGGTGTATGTGTGAACGTTTGCTTCTATTTTAGCTGTTCTCTATAACTAAGCTGTTAGAGTGAAAAGCATCTATTAATCCTTGAATAAGGAATCAGTGAACAAAATACAAAATACAGGAAAAATATTTTAAAACCAGTATTTTATGCATATATATATATATATATAAAAAACGTAGCTAACAGAAGTATATGAATTTAATATCAAGAAATACCCAGAACTGCCAACAGTCTTAAAGAAAAGTACTTTACTTTTTTTTTCAGGAAAAGTTGCATCCAGCTCCTCAGGGCTCAGAGATGACACCGCCACCATAACCCGGTGAGTCGATGATGAGAGTACCTCTACAACTGAGCTCCGGCGCCTCTGGATTAGGCGAAGCAGAGGATCGGAGGAAGAATGCCTCCGACCCTGAAAAAAGTTGCTAAAAATACTCACTGCCGACCGCCTTCGAGGTGAACCCTGCATGACTGACCAGCCCCAGCTACTGCCTAGGAAGGCTGCTGAGGACACACGGGGAGGATCTCCAAGTTGCTCAGCGCTGAAGTTGCGGAGAGCTGCGTGTGCATCCTCCTGAACACTCCAGCAGCTCGTCAGCATGGGCTGAGCTGTCTCCATAGTAACTAACAGTGAAGGTGCTGCTGCCAGCTATCCTCGAGACTGCTCGGTTCTATAGGAATTGAGTCTGTTTGGGACAAACTGTTCCGCTGCTTGATGAAAATAGTTGCATTTCAAGTAGAGAATTTTGAAAACGGACTGCGAACAACCAAAACATTTTCCATAAACAATGCGAGTATTTAGTTAGTTGTAAATAACAGACATTCAGATCTCACTGGGGCACAAAATAACTAGATTCAAAAGAACAATCAAAACGTAGCTGGAGGCTCTGCTTCCTGAGATATCTCTAAGTACATTATACTCCCCCACCTCTTGGTTTAACATTCCACAACCACCTCTCCTCCTCCACTTAGTTGCACCAAAATGCATCATTGGCTCTGTAATGATTGGGATTAGTGTGCTCCTACTGAAACAGTTCAGTACATGATGAATTGCAGACTGTTCGCCCTGGACCATTCATATCTTCTAACAAAACACAATTTGTTATTCAAAACAAAAGGCTTATTTTTTTTCAGGGCCCAGCTTTTTTATTAAGCAAAGCTGTTAGTCCTACAGACTGAGATAAAGCAGATTATGGGGAGGAGGAGATGTATCAGTTGAGTGCTTTAGGCTTTTGAAGGTAGATATTAGGTGGCAAATTGCCTCCCACTTTGCTTAGCGTGCTAAGAAGCAGAATGAGCTGGCCAGAAAGATTACAACTCTCAAAAGCACAAAATTTTCATGCAACCATGTGGAGAACAGACTATAGCTGTGCTAAAAAAACTCTGTCATCCCATTGTCTATGCATTGGACTGCGTGTCAAAGAGAGAGGAACTGAGGAAATGAAGAAAACTCACCATGATTTGTTCAATAAGCAAATTAATCCCATTGCATGTTCCCAAGGACAAATACTGTCCTTGGTCTGTGTTGTACACTTCTTTCTGTACTATGAACACGGCAACGCTTACAGAGGAATTACGTAACAGAAAACACTCTTCTGATAAAAATTCATCAGGCAGAAATCTTCAAAGTACTGAACAGGAACTGAGTGACTGAATTTTGAATACCGCACCCCAGAACTTTAAGGAGACACAGTAAGGTTTGCTGTAAATACCAGGCCTGAAACATCAGTAGTGATGTCATATGAGAAAAGGAAAATTTAAAAGCTGACTCTGCTAGCTGTTGTCTCAAAACTCTGACTGTTCTAACTCAACAATAAAGCTGATATCAAGAGGTGAGGAAATATTTAAATGTGCTTTTACTTTGGGGGTTGGTTGGAAGAGAAAGGAGATGAAAAAGTCTATTTCAAATGCTAGCTATATCCAGGAAACATGAAAAATGTTTTCTAATTAATTATATTGCTTTCTTATATTTAATTCTTCTCTTCCCAGAAACATTTCTTCAGTATTTATCAAATGATAGTGGAGCCAGAAATGAACAAAATAAAATGCTACACATCATTACTTCCATACTGAATCCAGCAGGATTTGTAAGTACTCAGCCAAAACAGTAAAAAGGAATTACATTCCGTAAGAGTTTAAACACTTGCTTAGAAAGGGGCATTTTGTTGAAGGCATTTGTATTGTATTGTATTTTCAGAGAGCTAGGCAGTTTCTGAACACAAAAATCACAGCTTCTTCAATTAAGAGACCGGACAATACGAAAGTTACAGAAAAGCTCAACATGTTAACATATCATGGTGACTATAATAAAGGAATGCAGTTTGGTTTTCTTACAGACATTTTATGTTTATAATTGGGAATAATATTTATGTTTTTTTTAATTTGCTATGAAAATTTTTTTTTCAGAATTTCTCTAAGCACTTCTTATGAATGGCATATCAGAGGAAAATTATTACCTGAACTCATATTTGCAAGATACAGACTGCTCTCTAGCAATGAAGAATATGGTTGTTCATTTTGCAGCAAAACACCAGCAGCCATCGCAGTACCTGTGGGAACAGTAATATGTTCACTGAAAACCTACAACAGAAGCTCGAAAATGCAAAATAAAGCTGAGTACCCAGCACCTGGTTATAGAGTTGTCTGATGCTTAAGATTTTGGCAGTCAGACATGGACTGTACTTTTCTTTTAGTGTGTAGTCACCTTAAAATTCAACAACTTCACCATCTGTCTTAGCAATTAAAAAGTTTAGTTGATTGTGTGTTTCTAGATCAAGAGCTTGGCTGATCACATACTTTATAACTGTGTGTTTTGTATGGACAGGAATCACTCAACTGAAAGCTTTTCATGTAATGCCATCTTCATTTTTCTCAAATTCTTAAAAGTAAACATACAACCAGAGATGCTAACGGCAGCACGATTTCTAGATCACACTATTTGTCATTTTAGTTGATGCCTGCCAGACAGACTACCCACAAGCTATACACCTTCTCTGCTCTTTTCTCTCTGCGCCTTGTTTTTAGTCTGTTGGCAAGTTTGAGGTCACACATATGAAGATTCTCCTCTAACGAGAAAACTGGACACAAGACTCTGTCCAAGCAGAAAGCAGTTTTCCATTTTTTCTCATGCTTCAATGTAAGTTCATATAAGGTAAATCCTGCTCTGGAGACCTTCTATCTGACAAAAAGAAAGCTGAAGGAAAGCTGTAAATATGAACATATTAATCAATCACCGTGATGTTTAAATAAACCATTTACATGGATCTTGAGTGGAAATTCTTACCCAGAATAAGATTACCATTCTGATTCTCTTATCTCTATAGGAAAATAATTGCAAAAGTAACAAAAAACATTTTTTTATACCAAACTAAGTACATCCCTGCTGTATGTGTAACTTTTATAAGTAGACAAACCCCAGGTCTCAAATTCTGCAAAACCAGGATTCAGCAACATACATAGTGCTTTAAAAGACAGATTTGCTAACAAAAAAAGAAAAAAAAAGTATTGTGGGGATTAAGTGGTGAACAGTGCTGTGCTGTGTTAAGTGTGGTGTTAACTGCTTGCTGTTCTCTGTCTAGCTTATATCTTTAATTCTGCATGAGTGTTTTTAAAGTAAATATTTAAGTAGATTCAAACAGAATTTAATTCATTCAGATATTACATTATCTGCCTCATATTTGAACAAATCGAAATTATTCTCCCAACAGTAATGCTCAGAAATGCAAATATAAATATATTGATAAGAATAGGAATTAAGATGAATCTTAATTAAGATTAAAGAGTATCTGGAACATTTTCTACTCAGCTACTTGACCATCTGACTCCGCACTTTTAGAAGTCAATCCCTTAATAAAGAGACAAGAATACTTGCATATAATTCCCTTCTCTTTTGGAGAAGCTCCAAAACCTCTATATTTTTTTTCCAGTGGACTTTGAAATCAATAAGAGATGGCTTTCATGATCAGAGGAACATTTCTTGCTAAAGAAATAACTTTATTTCATTCCCAGAAATTCTTTTTAGAGTAAATACTGTTGAATTAACAGTAAATGTTGATTTATGAGAAAGTTCTCTTAAAAAATCTTCATAGCTTGTCCACATAACATAGAAACATTTGAAAAAGACATGTCTCATCACATGGGGATATGACCATGTAGTTCTCCTATTTCATTGTACTCAAGTGTTAGAAAAAAAAAAATCAGAGGTAATTCTATAATCAAAAACTATTCTCTTTTTTTTTTTCAACCAGAATTCAGGCTGATACAGAATCTTAACTGAAGAGGGAAGAGATGGAGATTAATGCCAAAGATAACATACCTACAGTATTACAAAATACTAACAAGGTTGTTCTAAATGGCAGAGGTAAACAATGCATATATTTGCTGTGTAACAAATCAGACCTCCCTCAGTTTTATTTCAGAAGATACACCAAATCCATATTTTCTGTTTTGTATAACCAGGCAGCTCCAACTGACTTAAATATTTTGTCTGCGTGCCTTTCAGTTTGATAAACTTCCTTCCTGGCAAGTGTTTTAAATTGCACGGTGTGATCAATGTGACCAATTCCCTTGTGTTTATTTCTGAAAAAAAAAGTTAAGTAAGATTGTGACAAATCACTCTATAAGAGTTCTATTGCACTCCCTCAAACAGATGGAAAATGCTGTAATTTGGGATGGGAAGTACTATTTCAGTTTGATGTTACTAGTGAGGGGCATCCTGCACAGATAGTGTTAAAAGTAAAAATAGTGCCAGAGTAAACAACACTCTCCTGATTCTGCTATGTACCAGGTATTCTTAATTTTTAACAGGTACTCTTCAGCATTTTGTTCATCACATAAACACTTGATAGATGCTGGAGAAAAAAAACACAAGCTCGGAGCGTTATTCCAGGTCACAGTCCTCATTAGCTGGCTGAAGGAGCTGGGTCACGTGCCTTTTGCCACCTTAATCAGATCCCTTCTGGCAGAGATGCGTTCCTATTGCCATGACAGCAAAGCAGCTGGGCTTCTAATCCCTGCTTCCCACTTCACGAAACAGAACGGTGTCTCAGGTGATGTTCCATCTCTTCTTTTGTCACAGGAAGCAATGTCATTAAGCGTGCATGAACACCACGGCTAATGAAACCGAAACGTAAAAAATAATGTCTGGTGTTGGCTGACGGAAGTAAATAGCAGTACCACATCGCCCAAGGTAATAAGGGTCTTTTGAAATCGCGTCACACTGTCAGATGCCAAGCACTAAGGAGGATATTTCAGGAAGTGGCTTCCAGGTGTGGATTTTATACTTGTTTTGATATCTGCATGTATTTTTAAGGTGTATATGGGGTTTTGAGTAGGCCAGTTCCCAACAGAAAGGATATAACATTTTTATTTCTTGTTGGTTGCACTGTTGATTCACTTGTTGCATTTGGTAACACGACAGCTGTCAAATCCTGCTCACTGCTTCATACATGCAGAGAGGTGACTTTCTTCCAGAGGAAATAGTACAGGCACGCTGCGCTGGCATAGGTGTCGTCACTCTGTGCTTCCACCTTTTTGAAGGGGTGAAGCAGCCTCTTGTCCACGTCCATTTCCTCTGGAATGAAAGCACTTCTCTTTGTAAAGTTATGGGTTGAGTAGTAAAGTGCCACTCAGCAAGCAGGACAACTGGGAGATCAGGGATCCACAACCAAGCGGGTTCTGCAACTAACTGGTGGGCAAATGTGGAAAGGAAGAGTGGAAAGGAGGCATAACCTTCCTGGTTCACACGAGCAGGCTGCACAACAGCCTCAGCAAACTAGCAACAGGGCTGGCAAATTAGCAACTGGCTTAGGTGTCACCCTGCCTTGTCACAAAGATTCCTTTCTAGGATTTCCAGATCTGGAAGTCAGTGGCTTCCAGTCACTGGGCTGCATTTTTGCTCCAGAATGAAATGAGAGAAAGGCACAATGTCTAATGTTTTAGCAGCCAGAAAACAATTACAGAGCCAAGAAGTGATGAGACAGGAAGATGCTGGTCTCACCCTGCCTTAGCAATTAAGATGGTTATTTAATAGATGCAATTACTATATTCTACTTCAGAACACATTTTCAAAACAGAGAGAAGAGCTTGCATTCCAGGCTGGAACGCTTCCAGTTGGGGCAGTTCAGCTGCCGGCACAAACAGCAATCCCATTGTAAAGCTGCCCTCTGCATTTCTGTACAACCAATAGTGAGGTCCCATCTCTGCAGATCCGCGCGGATTTGGTAACCGAGAATATGACAGCAAACCACACATTTCAAAAGATTATGTTCATGTATTAACACTAAAAAAATCTCGGGTAAGCTTTCAATTTTAAAATATCAGTGTATAAGAAAAGCTATTTTAAGCCTCAAATATATTCAAACAATATAGGCAAATGTTTATGCCTGTCATATAAAATTTTTGAGGTTATTTTTACTAACTTCACTGGCTTCTCAAGTGATTTTGTTCTCTTCCTGTTGCATTCACGTATAAGTAACTACCCAGTAGCCAAACGTTCCAAGGAACATAGACAACTACAGCCACAGTCAGGGGCCACGTTAGCTTAGTACCTAAGCTAAGTAACACCTCTAAAATTTACTCTGTGGCCTGATTCTACAGGTACTTATCTTCCTGAGAAGCTTTGCTTTTGTGAGCCCCACAGAAGCCAACAAGGCATAAACATAAGATCATATGGGATGATGTTTCTATTGCCAAAATGCAAAGTTCTGCAAACTGCACTAATCAGGATGTTTTAGGTAGACACCTAAAGATAAGTTAGGTGACTAAGACCAAGCGAAAATATGCTGGTGTAAGGACTGTTTAATGAAGTGGTTAAGAGCTACTAAATTATAGCTTCAGCTTATAAATTCAGGTTTGAAATCTGATATTTTAAGATATGCAGATCATGAGAGTCTCTAACAGAAAAATGTTCTAAATTTGCTGACACATCATTAGTCACTTCTGTAGGAAGCACTGATACGTGAAATCATGTATTAAATTACAACAGACCATCTAATTTTTACACTGCTAGGAATAACAAAGTTTTTATGTATAAAGTTTTGTAAAAGTTGTAGATAATATTTTTGTTAAACTTTATTATTATGAACGATGAAAAAATGCAAAGGTGTTATTTCTAATATAGACATCAGTAAAAAAGCTCGCTCAATAGTAGGTGTTTTACAAATTCTTAAACTCAAATTAAGAAAAGGCTTGAAGGCAGTTTTAGCATTGAATGCACAGATTTCAGCAGCCACACACCTCAATTCCCCAGGCTTATTTGAAATTTGAAATTTGAAATGTTTACTACCTATGAGCAAACACCAAAGAATGGGAAAAAGAAAATAAGCACATAGATATAGGACAGAGAAAAGATAACGCAATAATTCAAACAAATTTTTGGTATGGTTTAGTTGCATGCAATTTACACAGCAGAACAATACTATAGCTGTTGTAAAACTGTAGTGATTTCACTGGGAGCACAAGGAGAACTGATTCGTTATTTCTATATGTGTTCTTTTCCCCTTTGGGAAAAAAAATTAATGATCTGTTTTAGTAAAAGGTGAAGGTAATTTAATCATTAAGTTTGATATTTACAAAGGACTGTAAGTGCTTTCACACACAAAGAAGACAAAAGAATATAATTCATTAGATTATGTAGGTGTGGGTCTGGTGATTTAGTATTTGCTATTCATAGATTTTTTTGACAAAAATAGCAAAAAATGGCAAGCTAAACTGATGGACAGGTCTCCCGATTGAATTCATTCATGTTATTTAAGTCATGTCAGCTGTCTGTGGTAGTGTTAAGGCAATAGTTAACAGGAGTTATTTTAAACTACCTTGAACAGGCTGGCAGCCAGTAATTACTACTGAGGATTATAAAGGAGATGATGTAAAATGAATCTATTCACTGTTCTACAAACAAAACTGGTGACTCAGATACTCTTGATCATGAATATCGTGTTTACCAAGAGACTTGTAAGACTGACTACATACCAAAGAATGAAGCATTGTCAGTAATGCATTTTAACAGCACTCAGAAGCGGAAAAGTTTCAAAATGAACTCTGCAAATTAGAGGAATTATTTTAAAATCTCATCTAATCCAAACCATAGTAAATTTACACAAGTTCTAATAGAGTTTCCAAAATTTCCATTGAACACCTTACCTGTTACCCTGCAAAAAGAATGAGTGATTGTTGATCCCTTCATTGTTGCAGTATCAACCACAAGAAACACGTTGTAGGGAATTCACATTTTACAGAAGAGAAGCTAAATGATGTTGCCCCGCTATTTCCTGTAGTTAATTGGATTCATGATGGTAATCTGGGAGGAGCCAGTAACTATCTTTTCTTAACTTAAGACTGTATGAGGAGGGCCTTACGGACTATGCAGATAATCATCCCATAAACTGCTTTCTCTATCTGCCTAGATTGTAAAGGGATTGAGGCAAACAGGCCACACCAACCTGATGTTTTAATAACTCAATCTACCATCGCTTTTTTCTGTTCACCTCATTTTCTTATTATCAACCAGAGGTAAATATACCTCTGTGTGTGTCTACATGCACCCAATATCAAAGTACACAGCTACAGAGGTAATTTTGTGAAGTTACATTAATCACAGTTAAACTGATACATTAATTTGGAAACGCCATGAAAAGAAAATCAGGATATATGTTTCACTGTTATCTGCGGTTACACCCTGAACACAACCTTTTTTTTTATCGCCCAATAAAGCAGAGAATATCATTGAAGTATTTACACTGAGTATTAAACAACTGCACTAAAAGTAGTATCTCAAAACCACAACAAAAATAAATTCACCTTATTGTGAAGGATATAATCTACTAAAAAACAAAGCAAAGACTTTGTTGATTTAACTAAATACTAGATAAATGAAGTCATGAAACAAGCTAAATAAGACAGAATATTTTATTACATTTTACTAAATCAATTTCAACCACTAAATATCAGCTGACAAAAAAAAGGCTTTCATCTATCTGCATCACTTCCCTGCATGTCTTATTAAAAAAAACCCTAGCATGAATTAAGCTCATCATTAAAATGCCTCATGATTATTTAGAAACAAAATATGTGTGCAAGTTTTTGTGGCTAGCATATGTGTATTATTTAAGCAAGCAAAGAGAGCAAAATACAGGAGACAACTCAAGGCTGATGCCAACAACCTCAGTAATTCCAAAACCACCATCTCAGCTAAACACCTGCCTCAGTTTGTCCAACAGAGAGATGGCACACATCACAGGACTAAATTGTTTTGTTTGCTTTCAGAAATAATTTTGTCATCAGACTTCACTGTTTTTTTTGCTGTATACTGCTAATAAAAATCAAAATGAAGAAGAATCCAACTTCTTTTCTATAGGAAAATTAATTTACTGAGAACAGAGAAAAATTAACAAAGTAGTCCTTAAAATTACACATCTAGTTTCTTACTAACATTGCAGGGACAGAAAAATTCACATGCATGAACTAAACTGCATCCGGTCATTTCAATAAACAGCAAACATCATTTTTATATACATGCATGGGCATTTGTGCAAAAAAGAATCCTTAAATAAAAATGGGTCTTCAAAAGATTTGTACACAATTTCAGAAACCACACTAAGGTACCTTAGGTACTTAAAAACCTGAACAGATTGTTGAGCCTAAAATCCTGTATTGTACAACTTTCTTTAATATGTTGGTGGAAGTTTCAGTTCCAAAGGTGCTAGCACCTGCAGCTTCCCCAGCCTGCAGGTGGAACTGGAGGGCTCAAAACCTCCAAAGCACAGGTCCTTGATGCTCCCTGCACAACAAGAACTGGTGAACAGCCCTCCTGCTTAGCATCAGGCTGTGAGCGTACTTTGGTATTTGTGAGAGCAGACCCCAGCAGTGACCAAAGCCCGTCACTGCTTTGGACACCCTGCAGAACACAGTGGGGAGTTCTGGGAATTAAAGACCTTCAGTAGCAGCCTGTATTTAGCATCATGGAAAATTTAGGACCTAGTCCAACATCCTGCTCAAGGCAGGGCTGACTGTTTTTTAGTTGACTAAAGAACAAAGAGCAGATTCAGATAATTAAGAAATATTAATTAAATTAAATTCTTAATATAAGCGTACCCTTGTGGGGAAAGTTCTAAATGCTTACATTTGAGAAGCTGTTGCTGACATACTTAATGATTATTTTCATATGTATAATATAACAACATTATTTACCTATTTGATTCCAGAGGGGGGTTAATTCTTGGATGGTTTGGATTCTCGGTGCAACAGCCCACTCTTTTGCTCTATCAATCTGCAGGTGTTACAGCTTTGCTGGGCTGCCCCTCGTATCTTTTCGTACATTTGTACTCTTCAGTATTAATGCCAGTTTATTCAGCTGAAGAACTAATTTTTTTCTAGTGATCAGCAAAGTTTAGGTAGTTCCAGGAATCAGTGCCAAACATGTTTGTTCAAACAGACTATGTTGTCACACTTTTGTCAAGACAAGGCTTTGTGCTAACTGAGGATGACTTTTTGGGGGAGTTAGCCATTTGGCTGAAATAATTCACCATTTCCAAGGAAAGAATACACAGAGTAGGTGCAATGCTAGTGACTAATAATCTTTATCTCTCTAGGCTTGGCATTTTCCTGTTTAAACAGAATGAAGAATCCCAAATCCTCTGGAAGATTCTATTGAACTATGATTGCCATTTAAAGATGCCAACAAGCTTTTTAGGTAAGTAGAACAGTTTCTGCCAGCTTATTCCCTTGCACTGCATGGGCTGCCTCATGGCTGCTTTACAGCAGACTTAGCAGACCCACCTGTGCCATGACCTTAAGTACTAATTTATCAGATTAGGCAGGTAGAAAACAGTCTAAATTGTCTCATAAGGAGCTGGCTGCAATTAAAATGTTTGACCATTGCTTAGACTGTACTGTTTTCATTGCTACACAGACAGAATCAAAACATCGAATTATCCTAAAACTTAAAATTTCCTAAAACCTGATTTACTTTAAGGTTAATTTTAATGTAGTACAAGCTGGGTATTTAGATTCCTAACCAGCTTTGGACATTTCCAGCTCTACCTTTTGCTTTTTCCTCTTCTCATAGTTTGGATAATTAAATTAATGTTGCCCTATTTTCAGCTTATGTTGAAACACTGCAGGGAATGCTTTAGTTTTATGTAATTTTAAAACTCTATTAAGTGCTATTAAAGGCTTTTTCTAAGATTTGCATTTAGATTTTATATATATATATAAATATATATATATATATAATGTGTGTGTGTGTCTATTTCTGTTCCTTAAGCTTATGCAGTACCACTGCAAATCAAATATAAAAGCAGGGTCAAAGCCTATCTTTGGTAGACCTTGACTACACCAGCAATGTTACAATTGTGAGATAAATATACATGTTTAGATGCTTACAGAGATCCCAGAGCAGCAGGCCACCTGTGATCCCTGTCCTCTGCCATCATCTGTACTTCCGACAATCCCTCTTTTCCCGTTTGTTCTGCTGTTCATTAAAACTGCCAATAATGGATAAAATGGCAATATTGTGAAATGCCAGGTACAGACAGCATAGTAACATGAAGATTTCAATTCCAAAGACACTTCTAAACCTAAAGAATTGTATTATTACTGACAGGTCATTCAATGCACTTGCAATGCAAAAGGGGATGACAAGCCTAGGAAAACAAGTCTAGAACCTCTTTTTAGCCACAGGCTTTAAGATTAAAGAAAAATTGCAACTTAAACTAGATAGAGATATAATAAAGAAAGGTGTTACAGAGCTGTAACAACCCCATCTAGCTCTGCTTTGTGAAATAGCTCATTTTCTAAACAGATGGCACAGTGGTATCCATGTGGCTGGAAAGCCTTCATCTGGTAAAGGTCTACTTTGGGTTGGTAGCTCTGTCTTTGAAATAGCTGGCAAATGTCAGGTTGTCAGAAAACAGAGAAATTAGGAAGAAATCCTTCTTTCATAAATTGTAGAACTTCTGAAGAGCTACCCTATATTAAACCAAATTGTGATGACATTTGCAAAAAGCACAATGTTTAATGTACGCATAATTTTTTCTAACAAACAGACCTGCTGTACGCATGCAGAGCAGTTGTCAAGTTAATGCACAATAAAATGTTAACTGTTAAAAAAATCAGACTAGGCAAAGAGGAAATGTTAGGAAAATTAAGTAGCTCTAATGTAGCCAGTTCTTTTAGGTGTTTTATCATGTGCTTTTTTGCTAAGGAACAAAACGGTCAAGCTTTTGTAACACAGAGAACTGCTTGAGTGAAGAACCAAAGAGGTCAAAGGAATTTAACGTAAGCGGCCAGAGATCAAGAGTTGCAGGTGGCTGCATCTCCCTCATTCCTGTGACAGGATTAAGTCCAGGAAAAACTTCAGAGTGGAGAGAAAACTGACAAAATGGATATGTTTTTATGTGTTCTTCTTATTTTCAACAATAACATGCTACCCAACATCGGGAGTAAAAATGTTTACAAATTTCTGTATGTTCTTGAAAAAACAACCACAGACTACAAGGTTAGAAGTCATTTGGGTTTTGTTGTATACGTTCTTTAGCAATTCTGGAGTCTGAACCTTGTTTTGCAAAGAAACATAAAGTCTGTGCCTAGGAAACGTGTCTGAAAGTGGGTGATCGCTGTGTCACTGCAGACAGCGCAGGATCGTATATATAATGCCTCACGCGGCCAGCTGCAGCTCAGAGGTGCGTGGGGGTTCCTGCGGAGCTGCAGCACCCTACCTCCCATGGAGGGAAATCCAACAAACTGCTTCCAACTGGGTAGGCGGTCTTTAACCGTACGTGGCAGTAAGAGGAAAGAACTAAGTTTGGTTTGAAATGTACTTGTTTTAAGGAGTTTCAGGTATTAATTACCCTGTACAGGTGAACTGGCTGAGCACTCTGTCAGCAACAGCCATCCAGCTCTGGGTAGCTGTTAGCTGAGCAGCTTCTGCAACATGGCAGAAAAATACCCAACCAGGGACTCTCCTGAGTTGAAGTAAATGAGAAGCTTGCCTGGTCGAACTGAGCCTCTTTAAACCATTATGTCTTTCAATCTCAATTATGTACTAGCAGGAAGAAAAATTAAACTAACAAACTGTATTCTCCCTTCAGAAAAGTGGGAGTATGTTGACAGAAACTGGGAATATATTTGCCAGCTAGTACTAAAAGATACAAGCAGTCTTATACCTTATCTGATCACTTGCAATCCACCTTTTTTAGTATTTGTAGCACATACCTTCCCAGCAACTAGCTTCATCCACACCAGATTTCACAATTTCTACTCATGACTCCTCTAATTCGTAATTTTGCTATTGTTTGTTTTGCTATGAAGTAAAGTATTTACTCAAACACGTGGAAGAAACACTATTCAGATTGGTTCATGCTGCCACCCAAGCAGTCGCATAATGAGGATTACATTGCTAATTATATCTCTGAGGCGATATTCTTACAGTAACTGGCCCTGAAGACTGTCTCCCTAACTTACTTTGTCCTTATGGTCTTACGCATTTGGTTCCGTGTGTTTTACATGAACTACTGACGAAAACAAGAGATGGAAAAATGCTTTCAATAAATATGTAATTGCAAACACTCATTTTGTACATATTCGTTTGGGATTAATTATTCCACAGACGCGATGCTCAGTGTTACTAATTAAGGTGCACGCCTCCTTCTAAGAAAGTAAAGAGAGCTGTGCGAAGGGAAAAGACTTAGGTCTGAATTAGCCATGTATCAGGCCACCCTTTCTCATTTTGTTAATCTACTGAAGAGTATAGATACAGTCTGCTGACAAAAGCAGTAAAAATCTAAAAATTACTACCTTGTGTTTGGCTTGAGGAATAGACCGTATGCACGTCTGGTTTTTCAGCCGATGGGGATTGACCGAGCTGCGTTTTCTGAGGGTGAGCACCTAAGTGGCGACTGGAGATCGGGTATAACTGCCACAAAACACCCAAACGCCACTGCAGAGGGGGAAGGCTCCTTCCATCCCCTCCAGAAGCTGCGCCCTGGCTCCCTGGCAGACACAGGCCCCGGCGCAGGGTAAGCCCCAGGTTGCCCAGCGCAGGCTGGCAGGCAGGGCGGGATGACCTGACAGCCCTGCTCGGGGGTCGCCGGCCGCTGCCCTGCCCGCTGTGGGGGCCAGCAGGTCACCCCGGGGGGCAGGGGGGCTCCCGGCTCTCCCTCCAACCAGGGACTCTCCTGAGTCGGCTCTTAATGGAGGGTCCCTGCTCCGGATGTCACCGGGGCAGTGAACGTGGAAGTGCTGGAGAACTTGAAGCCAGCAGCTCAGGAGTGTATCTGGAGTCTCTTTCTCCCTGCCGAGCACACGGCAGCCGCGTACCTCAGCCGGGCGCGGGCAGGCGAGAAGAGGCAGCCCCCGCGCGCGGACCGCTCTCGGGGCGCTGGGGAGGGAAAGGGCCGCAACCCGCCGCGGGGCGTGCCGCGCTACCATGGCGCAGGGGCCGGGCCCCGGCGGGAGCGGGGCGGGTAGGAAGGGGTCGAGCAGGGCGCGGGGCGGTGTTCCCCGCGGCGNCGCTCCGCCGCCCGGCGTGGGGGAAGGCGGGGCTCGGCCCGCGCATGCGCCTCAGTGAGGAGCGGGCGGGCGGTGGCGGGGCGGGGGCTCGCCCCCTGGCCGGCCCCCGCCTCTCCGACTCGCCGCGCGGTTGCCCCGGCAGCTTCGGTGAGGCCTCAGCGGCGCTGCAAAGGGGGCGGCGGGGCAGGAAATCGGGCGGGGCGAGCAGCCCCCTCCTCGGCTTCAGGAGAAATGGCCGAGGGAGGACTGGCCGCCTCCAGCGGGCGGACCGGCTGGTCAGGGGCGGTGCGTTCCCCTCCCGATCAGAGGCGGGGCAGGGCCCGTGGCCCTGGAGGGTCCCCGCCCGCCCGGGGTGGGCGGCAGGCAGGCCCTGCTGCGCACCGGGAGGTTTACAGCCCCCCCTTGAATAAATGTACTGACGCTGTTTGGTGTTTGTAGAACCGTTGTGGGTCATTGGTTCTTCTCAGTGCTTAAAAGTTTGGGGACTTGGTTGAAAATGTTAAAAAGAGTGGGCTTTTTTTCAGGGGAGTTGTGCCGGCCTCTAGTGGCGGCTGTCACTGCCCCCCCCCCAGGCCTGTGCCCCCCGGGTGCCCTGTCAGGGGTCAGCGTGGTGGCCAAGGGATGCCCAGCACACGGCGGGTGGGTGTTTTACAAGCTTGGTTAAAGGGGTTTTTTAGCATTTTTAACAGGCATAAAAGGGCTTTGGTCTTGGGCACGGGGTAGAATAGGTTTGTAATGGTTTGTTTTAGTACAAGAGTTGGCTGCACAGTTCCTGATTTGAAGGGGTAACGAGCCGTGCAGCACATCCATGTGCTAGGCTGAAACATCTGATGGGGAACAAGGGTGTCTTAGGAGTGCGTGTCCTTGTAGCACACCTGCAATGATAAGTTGTGGTTTTCAAGCTGCTTGCAGTGTTTATGTATGTTTAACTTAAATTTTTTAAAGATAAAAACAGATTTCAGAGCTTAGTGGAAATGCTGAAGAGATCTCTGTTGCTCCTTTTCTTTCTACCAAGCTAAAGGAGCTGTCAGTGTAGGAGACACAGGGCTTCCTTCTTAAAACCTGTCAGTCCTATTAGTACTGAAGTGTCTTTAACATGTCTTGCTTTTTGACAGTATTAGCATACTGCATTTCCTACAATAACTGATTTCTAAACAAGCAAAGAAATGGCTGTGTGACTCCTAACCTCTGTCTCCCTCTAAGACTTGAATGTGGTTTCCCTTACCATATCTACCTGTCAGAAACTGTTGCTGAAGTTTACAAGTTTCATTTTTTAAATTAACTACATGACACACATTTAGTGTTCAGTCCTGCTGAGTGTGATTTGTGCCTTTGCCATCAATTATAATTCTCGTGTGTTTAGGGTTTGCTGGCTCAGGGCTGGAATGCTGAGCACACTGTGAGCGCGCCATGTGATAGCTGTTCCCAAAATTTGTGTTTATCATTACATAATTACATGAATAAACAAACCTCCTGCATGCTTCAGAAAGAATTTATAAAGTTCATAAAATTCATAGAAGAAAGCATCAAGTTTTCTGTGTTTTGTTGTAAAGATACCACCACAGAGGCGTACCGCACTTTTTAAAAATAAACATTGGCTTTGCTCCTTTCTGTCTGAAATAAGGAAAAAGATTAGGTTTTCACCACACCATGTGCTTGTTCTGGCTCATGGTGCAGCTGCGCAAACACTTGTGCCAGTATGATGGCGCGGACAGGGGCAAGTCTGCCTCTGTCACCGTGCCTCTCGGCAGGCTGAACAATGAAGGGTCCCCTCAGGACTGTGGCATGAAGAAATCCATATTGCAGGAATGCTCAGATATGTCATATTTTGAAAAATACATATTTTCATTCAGAGAATGAACAATAAGAAAACTCAGCAAGAGTGAGCATGAGGTACAGATACAGCCAGGAGGAGGTTCCTTTTGCTTAGTTGGAGCAGTTACATAGAATATAAAGGGTAAAACAGGGTAAAGGAAACTTTTCCAGGAAAAAGTGTGAATTCAAGTTCACTGATACTCCTAGGAACATAAAGAGATGCTCTAATAACGGAGGGACAAGTTCAAACCTGACGCAAATGGAATAACTCCAGTGAAGCTGGACCTTCCTATCCCAGCTCTGAGTTTTTGCTGTTTAGATTTTACAAATCTTACCTGGCTGGAATTTATTTTAGATCAGCACATGCCACCTTGTGGCAGA
Source organism: Syrrhaptes paradoxus (assembly GCA_013400615.1). Lineage (NCBI taxonomy): Eukaryota > Metazoa > Chordata > Aves > Pterocliformes > Pteroclidae > Syrrhaptes > Syrrhaptes paradoxus. The sequence goes on along the minus strand of VZTO01009091.1, from coordinate 106,153 downwards.
TTAACATGATGCATCTGTTCTTTTTACAACTCTGTAACACTTTTTTCTTTGTTAAGATTCTACTGCCTTTTTATATTCCTTGGATTGCTGTAGGGGCAAGAGCTTTGTCTCCAAAGCTCCCACACTTTGTCTCGGTAGTTCTTACATAACTTGGGAATCCCACCCCTTCTGCTTGGTGGTATTTTGCACCTGGATGTTAGGCCAATAAATGTGCGCTTGTCATCAAGGTGTTCTGAGCACTTTCTGAGCTAGCTGGAAGATAACTGTAGGGGGTTAATCTGTGAAGTAAGGTATTGTAAAGAATATGGAACACTTATCTTTAACCTTTTTCCTTTATTTCTGCATCCAGACTGTTCACTCTCTTGCACAAGCACTGGATTTAGACGCTCTAGTCCTCTGTGTTTTCTGACATCCCGCTTGCTCACTGGCAATAGCAGTCTTCTTTCCCAGCATAAACACAGCCTTCACAGAGTTGATTTAGGTTTTCACTACACGGCTTTCATTTGCACTGTTTATGCAGGCACATCACACATTGTACAATATCTGTCTTGTTTGCGATGAACGTCAGTGTGATGGGAAGGGAACAAAAGACTATGAGGGATAATCAGCAGATGTAATGAAACAATGCCAATAGCAAGAGAAAATAGCTGGAGAGGCCGCTGCTGGGGTTAGAAAAGTCCTCGTTGGAATGTGGTAATGCCGGTGTGAGTTTGGAGAGTGGATCCCAAGTTTGAGCAAGATTGTATGCAGATTCGCTGGAGCCGATGGATCTTCTAGATCTGCGTATTTTGCCAGAATCATTCATCTTTTTAACTTTCCACCTTTTCCTGGAGAAGATGAGTGATGTCTACTGCCACAGGCTTTCCAAGATATTTTGCCTGGGCAGTGTGTGGGTGATGCCTCCCACTCATCCCTCCTGTCCTGTCATACAGCAGTGTGAGGTTGGAAACGCCTCACTGCGAACTAAGTTTAGTTTCAGAGCAGGACAAGTACAGCAGCTACAGTTCTGCTTCCTGTCATGACCATTTCATGTCTCTTCATGTAGTTTCATGAGAATTTGGTTCCTATTTCTTCTAAAAAGATGCAAGTCTTTCTCTACCATGTTACCAGTCTTCTCCCCATTCCATAGAAGTTTCTTATTCTCACTTCTTTTTTTTTTTTTTCAACTTTGCTTTTTTTTAATGGAACTTTGTGTTGAATTTCCTTCTACTCACCTTTTCATTTTTTGTGTGCGTTACATTTGTTAGCTTTAAGACGTTAAAATCGTGCTTTGGCCTCTGTAGCTGTGATAGCCTGATAAGTGAAGTGAAAAGTTGTTCAGAGTAAGTTTGTTGTCACAGAAGAGTAGATATTGCTGTAGTTTACCTTACCCACACTTTTCATTAAAAGAAAATTTTTAATAATCACTATACCTTAGCACAGAGCTGATAATCTCTTCCCATTTTGCAACAGCACAGATAAACTAATGGGGAAAGGTCTGAGTGTCTTGGGCTTCAAGTGGCTGTACTTGAAATGTTTAAGAAATTTGATAGCTGGTCTTTTTGTGGCTTTGACTATGGTGAATTCTTTTCCAAATCAGGGTGGGCAATACCAGGACCCTCTTCTCCCCTCTGGTGTGGTTTGTATTCTCCTACCAGAAGGAAGTTAAATAAATAACTTTGCATTAGGTGAAGGTGTAACCTGCTGCATTTATTTCAGTAGTCTGCTTTCATCATTCATCTGTGTGTAACCATTCTACTTTCTAAAACAAATGCTTACATATTTTTCATTTTGTAAAGCCTGTAATGGTTGAAGTTACACGCAGCTCTATAGCTGCAAATTAATACGAGCCACAATGGGAGAAAATAAATTTTAATAGGATAACATAGCAGCTGTAAGTTTGCAGGGAACTAGTTTAAATCATACACTCTTACCAGTCTGCCTTGAGCATTAGTAAGAAATATCTTAAGTGAGATGTAGCTCATTCTGGTCATAATTCCAGTGGTAATTTTTTGGATGGCTAAACTTATCAGTCTACACCTTTTTTTCTTTTTTCACATCATAAGGCTTCAGTTGGAGGGGGATTTTCAGTGATTTCTGCCTTAGGTTTGATTGGTGTTTCTGACTTAGAGGTAAGAAATGCCAGATCCCCTTTGATGCTCAGTGAAAATTCAGAATCATATCTGTACAAAATTAGATCAGTTTCTGAAAATCAACAGCTGCTAAGGCCCACTGTGTGCATTAGAGTGGCTAATTTGCTGCCAGAATGGTTATTATCTATATGTCAGATTAGAAACCATTACAAACTAAATAATTGTTCTCTTTCCATCAAGCAAGAACATGTTGACACAGTGGAGGAAGATGCTGAAAGAGGAGGGATTGAAGCAGTGAGTTGGAGTTTGGGGTTGGTTGGGTTGGTTTTTTTTGGTTGTGAAGGAAAGAACAAGGATGAAGAAGTATGAAATACTTTTTAACAAAACATCTGACCAAGAAGCAGAGTCAGGCAGTGAGTCAGTGCGAATCTTTCGGTTGCCAAAACAGAACAACCTGCCACAAGACTGCTGTGGAAAGAAGGCAGAGGATGTAGATCAGGAAGGCTGAGCTGCAGAAGTGAAGTCTTGTGGTTTCTGACCATAAAGGCACTGAACAAAACCCAAAGAGACCTCAGGATGAGTTAGACTTTGACAAGAGAATTGCAGGTATTCGTGGGAATTTCTTCATAAGCCTGCAGCTGGGCGTCCAGAGGGAAGGGGGCAGCTCTCCACAGGTATGGAAATATTGCTGGAGAGCTGTATCACAAATTGGCTTAGAAGCAGGGTTGTTCCAGCACCAGCTGCCTGATAATTTGCATGATATGTTTAGTTAGGATTTTCATTAAATCCCATCCATCCCTGAATAAACCCATCCCTCAAAGAGGAAGTTGAGTTTTTGTGCATGGTGCAGTAAGACAGTGTCTTCATCCCTCTTACACTGTTCACTGTGCAGGCACAGGAGGAAAGTGTGACATGGTCTAGCTCAGGGCCACCAGCACTGTCATCGTGTCTTAAAGATTCTCCTGTGTTCAGCTGCGCTGGTTTCCAGAAGGCTGTTTAACAAATAACAGGCAAATGTACATGCCATAATGCTACCTTTCTTGACATAATAGTGCGACAACACAGAGGGATTTTATGAGCTCTGTGTCACTCAAAAAAAACCAACATTGAAAACCTTTAGGGAAGGGACCAGTTTGCTTCAAGCTCGCAGCGTCTGCAGGATGCTGCAAGAGTTTCTATGGATCCTCAGAGAACAAAGACTTGGAGCAGACGTTGTCCGATAACCTCATTAACAGAGCATCAGCTCATGCATGAATGCAGGACATTCAGAAAGGCTTGTTTGAAATACCATTGAAAGGGAAAATAAGTTCCTTCAGTGCATTTATCAGAAATCAGTACATAATGCAAAAGTGGACTATTCTGATTTTAAAACAAATCTGTTTTGGCTGTGGTCTTGTCTGCCATCCACGAACATTCATGCCAGTAAAAACAGATTTGGAAGCTGTCTATCCAGAGCTGAAGCTGACAAGCATGTGCATTCATGCCGAAATGGCATGGACACTCAGTTCTTTGGGGACATAAGCAACATAGTGCGATGGACCTGCTTTGTCACAACTAACTGTTTTGCAAATGGCTTTTCTGATTCTGTGGCATTATTTTATTTTTAATAAAAAATAAGGTGCTTAAAAATTGTCATTGAACTCAAGGAAACTGCATTTGATTCAGGGATATTATGGAAACAATAAAAAGATGTATAAAAAAATCAGCAGTTTTCTGGAGATTATTTGCTCAGCTCTACTATTAATATTGTTTTATTTGCCAGACTATGATCAAAACCATTTGGCAGGCAAGGCTTAGTCAGGAAAGTGAGCCAAAAAAGTTGAGCTGTCATCTAAGTACGTAGAGAAAAACTGTTCTCTTTGGCATGGAAAACAGACTGTTTGCAGAAATAATAAACATGCCCTCGAAAATTATGTTCCTTCTCTCTAAAATCATGGAAGGTCACAAGACTTTGACCCTACAGAAGGAGCATAACACTTTATGAGACTTCTGTCAAAGCACATGATAAAAAATAAATACACTGTAATAAAGACGTGTCAGTCAGATGGCTCGAAGGTGCCTTCCTAACGTATCCTGTCTCCTTTCTGTAAGATGTGGTGTGCATACTGCCACGCAAAGGAAGCCCATCTGGAGGGGATATCAAATCAATCCATTTTCTTGGCCTATCAGTTGATCTAATTAACTTTTGTTTCATCTCCCAGCTAAACCTTGTAAACAAGAAAATGTGTCAAAATGAAATAGAATTTATTGAAAAGTGTAATTTGTAAAAGTCCTTATGGTGATTCAGCTGCTGGATAGAGCCCCAGATGCTGAGTATCCGTGAGGAATAAAAGACTCGTCTGGCCAAGACTTGGTTTGTTGGGTTTTTTCCAAGCCCTGATGGTAGATGCTATAAGCAAGGGAGAAGGTGGTGGCTGGCTACCTCAGCAGCTGCCTGCACTGGAGGAGGAGCGTGTTCCCCACCACTGCCAAAGTAGCCGGAGGGCACCAGTCTCACCTTTTGTTAGCTCTTCAGGATTTCCAGGTTTACTCTTTATTTGGGTTCCTTCTTCCTCCCCTGTAAAGCTGTTTGTTTAAATTCTGCTGTGTAACCTGCAGGCATTGGAGTGAGAAATATCGCTCGTTCTCAAGAGCCCAAGTAAACCAACGCAGCTTTCCAGGGTCGCTTGAACATCTTCAGTGGGGACCCTCCTCCAGCTGCTCCTGACAATTCTTATTGCAAAGCGGTGACTGACAGAAACGTTCTGCTTATACTGGCCAGAAACTAAAATGATTGCAGGTGTTTCCCTGCAAAAGTTTATCTGGAGCAGCCTAGCATCGGGTATATTTACATATGAGAACAGAGCTGAGGGAACCCAAGGCTTTTTCACTTGATCAGTATTACTCTTCAGCTAAGCCCTGCCTGCAAGTACAAGTCTGTTTCTAAGCCTGATTGAACCATGGCATCTCTGACTGGGACAAAAGGCTGTCACCACTCAGGGGGAGAGAGAGCACCAGACTCACAAAAGATAATATTGGAGTTGTAGGAGGACAGTTTATTGGAGCTACAGGCTGCACGACATGAGAATCTCCATTGACTGCATAGGGAACCAAGGAAAAACAGTGCTATGAGGTTAATCTTTGTTAACAGATCCCTTCTTCCCTCCCCTAATTACTCTCACAGCTATTCCCTTCCTTTCCTCCAGCTCACACGCTACCTGCGACTTACACAGACACGGCAAAGGGCTGTGGGACTCGTGGCTCAGGTGGAGCAGCAGCAGCTGTTCCGACCTGCGACAGCACGGAGTTCATGTGGGTGGCAAATCCGGGAGAGGAGGGGGGTAAGCACCGAGCCTAGGCCTGCCCCAAGCGCCATGCTGGCACAAGTCTGCTAATAAAGAAAAGATCAAGAAGCTGCAACTCCATTTCTGAGGTCAGCGCAGACTTGTGGTCAACGCTGCTGGGCTGCCTGTGGATTTTATGGACTGATGTGATTCGAGTCATACAGCCATTAGCCCTTCTTCTGGCATCCCTGTAATTCCGAGGAAGCAGAACTGTTCTGCCACTGCCTTCCTCAGTTTCCGTGGTCTTCCTCTCAGCACAAAACCAGCCAGATGATGCCTGTTTTGGAACTGCACCAGTATAGCTTATACACGTGCATAACATAAAAGATATTTAAATTTATAAAGCGTGAGCTGTCAGTTTGCCAAGGGTGAGTGTGCAAGTATTTGGCTTTGGGTCCATCCATGACCCACCAGAAAAATGGTTCAATCCAGAAAAAAAAAGAAGAAAAAAAAAAGGTCTTCATTTTTTGGTAGTTTATATTCTGTTTAGTTATAACTCACAACCCCCAAACATAAGATTTAGGTTTAATAGTTCATAAATTATACAACAGAGAGCACATACTGTTGTAATCTATCCTGCACATAATCTATATGAAGTATTAACACCGATGTCTAAACAAAATACAAAGTCAAAATCTTAAACCTCAACTGTATAGTTTTTCTGAACTATTTTGGCTATAGACGTGATTTTTCACCCCTCTACCCTCATCTGGTATTAATTCAATTGTTTTATATGTTATATGTGCATAAGAACTAGAAGGGATTTCCTTAAACAACAAACATTGAGGATAAAAAGGTTGGTGTTTATAAAAATGTCAAACTCAAAGGCTCTTCCATAACTTGTTAGAGGGTTGCTATCATTTCAGACTCAAAAGCCAGTCATTCAAGAAGTCCTCCAGAGAGAAGAGCGAAGCCTGAGTTTCCACTTGTGAGTTACTGCTCTGATCCCTCAGTGGAGCATCAGCAGCAAGCGTGCTGAGAGAAGACCAGAGAAATTTGGATGTAGCTAAAAAGATCCAAAAAGGGCTGTGGGATGATTCAGTTCTACAGCACGTAGCTCTTGATCGCCGCTGCGTTTGGTTTGTGCTCAGCAGCTCAGTGTGAAGCAGTTCCAAGAACGGTGCAGATGATATTCAAGCAATGGTCTGTTGCTGCAGTGTCAAAAAGTGATTTTGTCTGTTGCCGCTGTCTATTGCTCTTCCCTAGGCAGGGTGGCAGGGTCACAAATGAGAAATTGTCCGAAGACATAGGGTTGGGTTAAGTCTCTGCTATTTGTCTGCAGCTCTAAGGATGTGCTGGAAGGCAAGGCTCCATCACAGGATGAGATGGGAGAGCCTTCAAAGTCTGGGACTTTGTTGGTGACTGACCAGCTTCCTCCCTTGTCATCAAATAAAAGAGCAGGAGCTGGCGTAGCTGGAGTGTATGGTGTGGGTTTAGGAGAAAGGAGGTTCCTGTAGGTTCTGCAAAAGAATGCAAGACTTGGCAACTGCAATCTCAGCTAAAAATGTGATCTCCTTGGGTATGCCTGTCGTACAGAGATCTCAAAGAGCCTTCTGAGGCAGAAGTGTTTGATTGGAGTTAGGATGACACAAATTAATTGTCATGGTTAATGGGGAGGAGAAATTGGAAAGGCAGTGCTCAGGTAATGCTATCTGGAGCTTCACCGAGAAGTATAGCTGGTGAGATGAGTGTCGTTCTATGTGCAAAAGAGGGAGGAGAAGCAGGGTCTGGCAGGGGGTTGAGGAGGGCTGGAGCCNTTCCCTGTGCGGGTGGTGAGGCAGTGGCCCAGGTTGCCCAGAGAAGCTGTGGATGCCCCATCCCTGGAGGGGTTCAAGGCCAGGCTGGATGAGGCTTTGGGCAACCTGGGCTAGTGGGAGGTGTCCCTGCCCATGGCAGGGGGTGGAACTGGATGGGCTTTAAGATCCCTTCCAACCCAAACCATTTGGTAATTCTGTGATTCTATGCTCTGATGTTCTCCTCTGCATCCTGTTTTCTGCGCGGCTGAAACATCAGCTTGCAGCCCCAGAGTGCAGTGGAGGCTGTGCAGCCAAGCAGGAGGTTCGTTGCTGAGCGGGGGTGTGCGGGTACGTACGCAATGTTTCGCAAAGTCTGCTGATGGTCTACAAGAGCCAGCAGCTGAACTGTTGGATGTGCAGATGTATTGGCATTGCCAGTTACACAGAAAATCTTCTCAGAAACGATGATTCTTATTATTTACTGTCATTGTTAAGATTGCGGCTTTTGTGTGCTCGTGTTGCCATTCATTGAAATCTGTTCAATAGAACTTTCCATTTTTGAAACAGAATCATATATTAATGACTTAATCAACCAAAAAGTGTTTTGCTGGAACTTTATTTGGGATGTGAAGGAAACAAACATGATCTGCAGCTGATTTTCTGGAGTAGGCCAAGGGCTTATTTCTCTTATTAAAACTAGTTGAAAGATTTGCATTAGTAGTGTTGTGCTGCTGAATATGTCTTTAATGTTAAAGCATTTGCCATTTTTTCCCGTTTCCTTTGGTGTTCAGCACTACTGTGTAAATGCAAACGCTGGGTGCTTGGGAGGCTTTCTGCTGATCTGGCTGTCAATGAGGAGTGTACAAAATCCATTTAAAAAGCTGTAAAATGGAGACAAAACTGTCTGTCCCCACCTGCCACTGCCCTGCTGTGTTGCTTCGGGGCCCAACCATCGCCTGCTGGCATTTCTGTCCTTGCCTTACTGGCAACATGATGTTGCTTTAAGCTTGCTCTTCCATCAATCTGCCCCTGTTACAAGGGTGAATATTTAGTAATGTAGGGCTAAGCTAGTCCCTCTTTCTATTTTCCTCTGCACTAATATTCTTTCTAGTGTACAGATTCTTTTTTTGGATGTTTTAATTGCAAGCTGAATAATTGTTCTCAACTTGTATTTAACATAAATGGCCTCAAGTTACACCAGGGAAGGTTTAGGCTGGATATTAGGAAAAATTTCTTCACTGAAAGAGTGGTCAGGTGTTGGAACAAGCTGCACAGGGCAGTGGTGGAGTCACCATCCCTGGAGGTGTTCAAGAAACATATAGATGTGGTGCTTCGGGACATGGTTTAGTGAGTTAGGTGGTGTTGGGTTGGACTTGATGATCCTTGAGGTCTTCTCCAACCTTAATGATTCTATGATAAGAACAGCAAAATGGTGCTCAAACATCCCACCCCACTCTCTCCAGTTCCAATTCATAGAATCATAGAATCACGGGATGGTTTGTGTTGGAAGGGACCTTAAAGCCCATCCAGTTCCAACCCCCTGCCATGGGCAGGGACACCTCCCACTAGCCCAGGTTGCCCAAAGCCTCATCCAGCCTGGCCTTGAACCCCTCCAGGGATGGGGCATCCACAGCTTCTCTGGGCAGCCTGGGCCACTGCCTCACCCCCTGCACAGGAAAAGNCCACCGCCCGGCCCCGGCCCCGCCGCTCCCGCCGCCCCGCCCCGGCTCCGTGCCGGGAAGCGCTTCCCGGGCTTTACGTCGGGCGTGCGGCCGGAGCGGGTCCCAGGCCCAGCCGGAGGGGCTCGGCCGTGCGGAGGCGCGGGGCGGCTGCTCTCGGCCGGGGAAGGCTGCGGGAAATCGGGGGGAGAGCTGCAGAGTGAGGCGAGGGAGGCACGGAGCCGCGCTGGATCGGTCCGTCTGTGGTTCAGAGAGCTGTCAGTGGGCTCTTGGAATTTCGTATTACCGTCCAAAAATGTGCATTTCTCATAATGTATGTATGGAAAGCAAAATTGTTTAAGCTTCTTACGCGGTCATGACCATATATGGGTTTGAAGTTTAGTTATGGACATGGTAAATTGAAACCTGCCTTGTCAGATACGGGAGTTGCAGGGCGGGCAATGTAAAAATCTGTTCTTGTTTCTGCTGAAGTGGATAGCACATCTCCTTCTGCGACTTCAGTGTGAGCAAGGTTTTCCCACACAGAATTCAAAAAACCTGCTGCAGTATCAGGGGGCATAAGTCCTTCTGAGAATCCCCATCCACTTGTGCAAGGAGAATAAAAGACCTAAAGCACAGTGCGAGTTTTGCCAGAGAAAGGCCTGGAGGGTCCGATGAAATCAGAAACCGTTGCATTTTTTTTAACATTATAACAACATTGATCTTTCTTAACCCTAATTTTAGAAAGCCCTATAACTCACGTTAATCATCTCTTGAAAAGGAGGGGAAATCTGTTCCTGCAATGTTACAGGATCATTATAACTTTCAAGTTAGTAGTAAAGCCTGTATATTGGCCCAGGGTACACCCTCAGAGTAATTAACTCCTTCACACATGTAGTTCTCTTTAGATGAATGACAATCTTGCAAAATCTCACACCATCAAGGGGAATTTTCTGTGTACAGATTGACCTCTATTAACATAGCTTCTTTTAAAGTATTTCATTCAAATACAAACTTCCTAATTCCCTGTTTCATTCTAAATTAGACTGGTCCATGAATGGTAGTAAGAAAAAACATGTTTATTCCAACTGAAGTGGGATACAGGAGGAGAAAGTTGACAGCTGTAGAAAAATTTACCCTTTCCCTGTTCCATCCCCAGCCTAAGTGAATCTATGGGATGCATTTTCCCTCAAAGTGAATATCGCAACAAAGACAGCGATGTGAGCTGGGAAGGGTCACTGCAGGGTGCTGGATCTAAGCTGGAGTGGGTAGAACTGGGGGATGAGCAGGTAATCTCCACCCTCCTGAGTCACCCGCTGAAGGTAACAGAGAGATTTCCCCTGCAGTCCTCTGTGACCTGGGCTGGTTTCAGAGTAGTATACACAAAGCAAAGCCCTGGCCTGAGGAGTTACACGTATGATGCACAGAATCTTCACACGCGTTGGTGTACAGCATCGGGGGGGATTTTGGGCAGGACATTTGTACTCTCGGTCAGGAGCTCCCTGCAAGAGGACAGGGCATAAAAAACACTCCATGAGCCCACAAACACTCACCTGTGAACTGGTGCCGCCAGCTTCCTACGATCTCTTGTGAAAACCAGGTTCCCTTAAACCCAGTTCCCACTCCCATTGAACCAAGGACACAACTGCTGCTAACATCAGCTGGTTCAGGGACAAACCTTGGTTTCAGTTTGATTAAATTTAGCACATCAGCATGAGACACCCAGGTTTCATCATGGGCCAGGGCTCCCCACTCCAATGAAGACAAGGAGAGCGAGCCCCTGCCCCATCACCCATGTCCCTCCCGCGTGTGGCCTCAGCACATGTACCTCTGTTAAATATTTTAACCTTGTCTGCTGATTTATGAGCCAGACTCATACAATAAGTTGCGTTTTTTCAGGATCCATTGAATCTCAGCCAAGCTATGGAGGTTGAAATGGATAAAAACTCTTAGGAACATAAACAGCATACAAAAATCCTAATCCGTGTGGCACAATTTTATTTTTTAAAAAATTATTCTAGCCCACAGTGGTAAATCATACTGAGTTTCTGAGTGTCTCATGTCCGGGAACCCATGTATCTTTAGTTCCCTTCCATTATTAACACTCCTTGCAGCAGGTAACACTTGCCTGATCCGCCTCTGTCCATAGGAGTTGGTGTTTCCGTGATGGCAGGTTTCAGCCGCCCCAGATCCATTGGCCTGTCGGGTCGAATATCTGCAGCAGTCTGCATTGCGAAGGGAATTTCTAAAAATAGGAGCCATTTAGGAGATTTCAGACACCTGGTTGTTCATTTTTAGAACATTTTTTTAAAGTCTTTTTAGAACACTTTTCTGAAGTATTTTTGACTAGCCCAATTTTCATTTCAGTGAGCCCAGGCTGCAGACCTTTCTCCTGTGGCAGGGCCATTAATTTGAGAAGAGATTCTGTTCCTGCTCCCTACTATAAGGGCACTTCAGTGGTTTTGGACCCATATTTTAAAGCAACATACATATACAAATCAAAAGCATGTTTAAGAAACAAACTAACAGAAAGGAACCCTTTGTCACTTCATTGTTTTATATTGTTTGGCATTTCACAGAATCACAGAATCACAGAATCACAGAATGCTAGAGATTGGAAGGGACCTCGAAAGATCATCCAGTCCAATCCCCCTGCCGGAGCAGGAACACCCAGATCAGATCACACAGGAACGCATCCAGGTGGGCTTTGAATGTCTACAGAGAAGGAGACTCCACAACATTTAACGAAACATTTAACTCCACACATTTAACGAAAGCTATTTTGTGTAACTGGCCCTCTAACTTAGGGGGTTTTACCTGGAGAGCTTGGGAGACATGGGGACCTCAGCTTTAATATGATTTTAATATGTATAAAACATCTTGTTATTTTTAAAATAAAATGTTTCAATTAGCCATTATTGTGTTAAATTACTTAAACATCTCCCTGTTGATTTATAAACCCAAACCATCCAGATCTGACGTCGGACTCGAGAATTAGGAACCAAAACCTCCCTGAGGCTAACCACAAAACTGAAGAATGTAGGGATTTTATTCTGTTTCTTCACTTCACTTTTAAAAACTGAAGGCCCCAGCTCTGCACAGATGTAGTCGTTAACTTAATTTTATGAACTATAAACAGTCCTATTCCAGCCAGTCAACTGTGTACACAGTGAACAAGCTGAGCACACGCTGAAGTGTTTACAGCACAGAGGTTAATGTGATATCATTAAGGGCATCCTTAATTTTGCAGCAGATGCAGCGGTTGCTTGAATTTGAACTAATACAAAAGTGATAAGGACAATTCATTGTTTTCTCTCTGAAACTCCTTTAGCACCTAGAAACGGATAGTACAGCCATAGCTGCTGTTTCAGACTGAGTGTCATTATGAACGTTTAACTTACCCTTTAATATATCTCCTAATTGTCATTTGCAAAACACATTCATTACCTGCAGTTCACACGTGCAGTTCCGCATCCTTAACTCCAGTTGTAGCCATGCCGTGAAATATGAGTTTTGACGTGAAACCCTGGACCGGGGTGTTACACTGACCACTGACTGCGGGCCAAGGCCTGTGTGCACCATCGCAACACCGTTCAGTAGCGGCTCTGGGTGGTGAACGATGGTTGTATATGCTGTCAACAAGGGAAAGTGTAATTGCACTCATGTGTTAGCTGGGATGCTGGTTTTAGGGGCTGCAGCCACAGTCTGTGCTGGTGAAAGAGCCTCTGAACCTACAGACAAGAAATAGTGTCCAGCCTAAAATCTGATCATGTTTGTGGCTAATTTTTGCTTTGTATTTCCAAACATTGCATCCCTTGTATGTGAACTAGGGAAAAATGAAAACTAATAAATAAAATTTTAAAATCCTATATGTAAAAAAAAAAAAATAAAATAAAAACAAAACACAAACCAAAAAAACCCAAAAACCAAAACAAAGGGAGAGAGGCTTACTGACTTCACTGTGTGTGCCCTATTCGCTGTTTGTGCTCTTTTGGTGTTCTGCAAAACCAAAGGATGGCAGGGAAAATGTGTTCTGGACAAATAGACGGGTACGTGGTTGCACATGACAGAGGAGTGTGTGACCCTCGGGGATGCGTTGTCCCCAGAGCTGGTGGTGGGGAGGGAGGTGGCACCTATGGGGAGCAGCTCATCCTGCGGGCTGTTCTGTTGGGTATAAATTAAACATATTCAGACAATAGCGGTATTAGGGATAGTTTCCTTATATTTTAAAGCTCTGGAAGAAATGGAGGACACCCAGTCTCTGAGAGCTGCTGGAGCTGTAGCAGGGAGGATGGGTGATGTACCTCGTATGGTGGGGAAAGAAAGGGGCTGGAGCACGGTTCCCTGCAGCCCTCACTCAGACCTAATGGCATTCTCTAAACGTGACTTCCAAAGATAATTAAATAGTCAAGCCGTCTGATGAGGCCAGGTGTTTGCAGAAAAATCATTTTTGGAGGGATACGTGTTTCAATGCTGATGAAGCTTTGCTCGGCCATTAAACACAGTGTATTACTCAGGACTGAGCTATTCCCCCAGCCCTAATGCGCTTTCCCAATTAGCCCGTGATGTCACGTTTTCCACTCTCTCCGTACCACTTTGTGGATTTCCTGAGTACTAAGTGCCATGAGAAGTGAGCGGCTCGGAGATGGCTGTGACTAATCCCCCCCCCCTCCCCCGGACACCCCGCAGCCGTGGGAAGGGCAGGGGCTGCGGGGATGATGTTCCCTCGATGGCATGAGGGTCACCCCCACTCTCCTGCAGCTGAGGACGAGGGGGGGGGAGGGGGCAGCGGCGGGCAGAGCCCTGCACATCGGCTACCCTTTGGCATGGGGGGACACTTCGGGGACACTGCGGCGGCACTGGGGCTTCCCCTGGCAGTAGGCACGGGGCGGGGGGGTGGCGAGGGAAGGCATTTTATTAGATTTTTTTTTTTTTAATGTGATATTGGAAAACCAGAGAAGTGTTTGGGTTTAAAACACATCGAGAGCTTTGATAGAAACCCCATTTATTAATTAACCTGAGCATCGCTGCGGGGCGGGTGGGCGGCTGGGGGCAGCGGGCACCGGGCAGCGGGCCGGCGGGGACCCTCCTGCCTCTGAGCCAGCCAGGACTGCGATGTGACAGCCCTTAGCTGTGCCCTGTCCTTGCAGAGAGTCCCCCGAGGTCCCGAGCCTTGCGCGGGAGCTGCCGCAGCCGCGGGCGGGTCGGTTCGCAGCCGCAGCAGCGCGGCTCGGGACGGATGCGTGGGCTTCCTGCGCTGCCCTTTGCGTGGAATTGGGGTTTTTTTGCCCCCGTTTGGGATGTTTCCTGGGGGATCCAGGAGGCAAAGAGTTTTAATTTTATTCCTTTTTTTTTTTTTTTTTTTTTTTTTTTGTGTTTTTTTTTTTTTTTTTTTTTTTTTTTTTTTTTTTTTTTTTTTTGCGTTACGGTTGTTCGAGTCAGGAGAAAATCGTGAGGATTTAACCCAGGGGCCGGCAACGTGCAAAATTCGGCAAAACTCTTCTTCCTGTCCGAACGGAGATTAATCAGCGAAGCAAAAGTCCTCCTACCCCAGGGAAGAATTTTAAATCACGGGGTGAACTTGTTTCATTTTTCGTAGCACAATTTGTGCTAGATGAACTGTCGTTATTTTCCTTAGTTGACCAGCCGAAATAGAGACATCTATCAAGAGAGCTGGAGTTTAAAAATAAGCAAAAGAAGCCTTGAAAAATGCGTTCGGCTTTTATATAAAATGCGGATTAGAAGAGACTCTGAATGCGACAGATGTATTGAGAGTTTCTGAAACTAGTTCCATACATTTGTAGAAAATTATTTTTAAATAGGTATCTCTAGAAGTAGTCCATGTTTCTAACAGTTATATACAGCCTGTCCCCCGTGCAAGAAAAAAAAAAAACCCCAAAAACCAACAAAAAAACCCCAAAACCAAAAAAAACCCCACTCATTAAATGAGGAGCATTTTTACAAATAAAAGTGATTCTGTTCTAGTAAACAGAAAAAAAGTGTATCAAGTTGGAGGCCTGCAGCTTCTTCATCCAGTTCCTCCGTAAAGCCCCCCCGTATTTTGCAGAACTTCCACTCCGAAAGGATGCTATTTCCGAAACAGTGGCTCTGTGAATTGCTCAGGACTTTATCCACCCGCCAGATTGATCCAAAATCACAGTGAGAGTTTAAGCGCTCTGCAAGAGCTCAGAAAAACAGGCAACTTCAGGCATTGCAAGAGATATGATTTAAAAACTATTGACGGATGTACTTTTAGATGTGCGATTTACTTTGCAACGATTTTGAATTATTGACTGCGAGTGCAGCCGGATGGTGAAGGTCATCCTTCCTGTCTTACAGTGCGGTATCAAAATCTTACAGTTGGAGCGTTTTCCATATATATATATATATATATATATATATTTTTTTTTTTTAATATGAAGTTGGGAGTTGTAGGCCTGCTCCCAGGATGGCTTTCTGGTGTGTGATGCTCGGGCCGGCCCTGCCTGCCCGGCTGTGGCTCCTCACATACACGGCCTCGGGGCAGATGTTCCACAAGGTATATAAATCCTTAAATTATCGAATTATTATATAATTCCATATTCTGGGAAATTATACCAGGTCTGTACAGCAATGAACCTAACCTGCTCAGGGATAGGGATAGCGGGGACAGATATTTACAATTCTTAATGAGTTTTATTTAAAAGAAAAAAAAAGAAATCAAGGTGTGTGCTTCGAGGGGAGGACTTGGTAATTTATTTTACGTGCACTATTTGTTTATGAGTGTGCTAGCTTCGGAGGTGAATTTATTTAAACAATCCCATATGGATTTGTCTGCTCGTTTGAATGTGGTCTAAATCCTTCTCACTTTACTCGTAATTATTCTCCTTGTTATTTATTACAACAGCTCCAAAGGCCTCTTTCGCCTCGGCCGTTAGAAATCTGTCCCTTGGCATGAAAATACCTTGTGATCTAAATAGAGAAGATGGACAAAAGATGGGCTGACAAAAAACCACGTCAGGAGACGGGGAGGGTTTTTCTGCTGATTTTCGGGGTCCCGTTATCCTGGGCTGGGGCTCTCCGGAGGGCAGGGCAGGTGTCCGCAGGGATGCTGCTGCCCGAGGGGTACCCAGGAGGAACCGCGAGGCGCGGGGCAGGGATGCAGGCGCTCGGGGGAATCCACAGCATCCCGGGGACTCCGCGCTGCCGGTCCCCGCGCCCGTGGCTGCAGAGAGAGGGAGGGGACCACCGGCTCCCCAATACGGCCATGGCTTTGTCGTGTGTCGCTAACTCGCTGGCGGTCCAAACACTGAGGGTGATGTCTGAATAAATGACAGCCAGAAGTCAGGGCAACGGGAGGACAGGGCAGAGCGAACGGGGTGTTTTTCGGCTCTTTCCTGTTCCACAGAGCAAGGGGCGGAATTTTAAAATTAAAAAGAAAATGAAGAAACGTGGAGAAAACAAAAAAGTCGGTGGGGAACTGCTCCGTACAAGTGGCAGTAAACATATGGAACAGGTTATCTGGGAAGGCAGGGAAAGTACAGCGCGTAAATCAATTCAAGAAACACCTCGGGTTTGTCGAAGGCAGTGGTTGAGTGGTGCGGTGTAACGACAGGACAGGAGGATTGAAATCACACCAATAAGAGCGACCAGCTCGGCCTCGTGTTCTCAAGAGTTCCTTAAACGCCTCCATGTAACTCTTCCATCACTATTTAATTAAAAATACCGGCCCGGGTGTCCCAATCCCCGCGGGTCCCAGCAGCCCGGCCCTACGCATCTCCCCGCGGTGCGAAAGCCACCCGCGAGGCTGTTCTCTGGCTTTGCGGGCAGCGCCGGCTGCAGATGTCCCCACGCGTGTCGCCGGCCGGAGCCCGCTGAGCAGCGCTCGAGCCGGGGCAGGGCGCGGGGGCCGGGGCCGCGGGGGGATCTGGTCGAAACCCCGGTCCCCGCCGGCCGCCGAGTGCTGCTTGAGACGCGGCGGGGACACGTTCCCCCGTGGGCTGCCTCGGGAAAACCGTCCGCAGGTGACCCCCGTGGCGGTCCCTCGCTGCTCGGGGGAGTGGGGCCGGGCAAGATCCCTCCGCTCATCCCCCACAGACCCCTCGCCAGCCCCGAGAAAACGTGCTGCAATATCTTTTTTTTTTTTGGTCAAAAACCATAAAGACGGAGATTCTGGTTCCTTTCCCCGGGGATGAGCTCCACGGCCGTTCCCCTGCGTGGGCCAGCTCCGCCGCGGAGGCAGCGGCTGGTTGAGGCTGTGGGATACCTCTCCTGGAAACCATCCCCGCGCCGTCCCGCGTGGCCGGTGCCGCTCCCGCCGTGGAGAGGGGCCCGAGTCCAAGCCAAACCCACCCCGCGGCCGTGGCCGCGCTCTCCCTGCCGCGGGCACCCCTCCGGGCGGGCTGCCGGGGCTCCACCGACATTCCCCCACCCCCAATCCGTTAGTGCCGGGATTTTCTGCTCTGGAGGATGAGTGCCGGGACTCTCGCAAAGAAATGTCGCACGAAGCCCGTCCGTAACGAGAAGGAAACGCTCATTAATTATCTGCTGTCCTGCGTGACGCGGGCTAACGGGGAATGAAACGAATCCCGTTGTACCGAGCGAAATGTTCGTGAAAAGGCTGAAAAGTCCCGAGGAACGCTCCACTTCCCGCTGAGCTTTGTCCCGCTCCCTGACCAGCTCCTTCCAGGTGTTTGCAGCCGTTTGGCCGAGGCCCGGGGGGGAGCCCTCGACGGGCAGCCCTGGGCCCAGCCCGGCCCCCGACCCCCTCCACCCCGGGCTGCGCCGGCTCCTCCGGCCCTGCACCCCCCCGGCCACCGCACCGGGGCTGCTCTTCCCCACCGAGGGGGAACGGAGGGTCGGAGGCTGGGTCCGCGGGGCTCGACCTCCGGCGAGTGGCCGGGCGGGTGGCGGGGCGGTCCCTGGGGGTGGCTCCGTGTGTGCCCTTGCGAGGCACGGGAATGGGGATAGGGACGGGGCTGAGGATGGGGCTAGGCTGAGGATGGGACTGGAGCTGAGGACGCCCGTGGGGCTGGGGATGGGGCTGGGGACGAGGATGGGATTGGGGCTGGAGCTGGATCTGGGGCTAGGGATGGGCCTGGGGATGGGAACGGGGATGGGCCTGGGTATGAGGCTGGAGCTGGGGATGGGGCTGGGGATAGGGACAGGGACAGGGCTGCGGATAGGGACAGGGCTGGGGCTGGGGCCAGGCCGAGGCCTCGCTGCGCAGGGGCCAGCGGTTGTTGGGGTGCCCGCTCCCCGCGGCGGCAGGTTTGATGCGCTGTGCGTGGCAGGGGATCAAATGCTCTCTGTAACCTCCCGCTTCCAGGTACTCGCCCGCCCCGGCCCCTTCCTTCCTCCGCGGCCCCTCCCGCGCCCTCCCCCCGCCGCGCTGACAGCCCCGCCGGCCCCGCCGGTATAATAGGCGGCCGCCCGCAGGCCCGGGGCGGAGAGAGGTGCTCCCGGTGCCGCGCCCCGCGTGCACGCGCCGGTAACGGCCGGGGCTCGCCGCGCTGCTCGGGGCCGTCCCGGGCCACTGNAGAGCCCCCCCGGGGCGCCCCGCTGCCCGGCTGCCAGCAGCGCCGGCCGGGGGGCTGCGCTAGGGCGGCCCCGGGGACTCCCCCCGGGGGGGGCGGCGGCGGCGAGGATGCAGCACCCGCTGGAGCTGGGGGCCGCGCACTATTTCCCGGCCGAAACCTTCCCCGACCACCGCTCGCACCGCTACCGCAGCTTCATGATCGAGGAGATCCTTACCGACCCCCCGGACTCCAAGGGGGGGGCGCCGGCCGGGGAGCTGCTCAAGTTCGGGGTGCAGGCGCTGCTCTCCGCCCGCCCCTACCACAACCACCTCGGTACGTCCCCGGGGGGGGGGTCCCCGCGCCTGCCTCGAGCCCCGAGGGCTCCCGCGGCTGGGGAAGGGGCGGTGGGGCGGGAGGGCATTGCCCGCGGATGTACTCGAGCGCGTTGTAGAGCCGGGCCGCTCGAAGAACAACTCGTGAATTTTGCTGAAAATATCGTTGCCGGGCTTTGCCCGCCCAGCACGTCCCCGGCGGGTCCTCGCCGTGCCGCGGGGGGTCCCGGCCCGGAGCCTGGGGAATATTTTGGGTCTGAAAGGAAGAAAAGCGGCTCTACGGCTCCGACGGCGCTTGCACAAAACGGCCATTGAGTTTCCCGGGGAGAGCGTTGTTGTCGATCGGGGTTGTTTTTTTTGGTTTTGTCCGTGTTTTTGGATGAAGTGTGACTTGCTGGAGCCCACACAGTGGGGTATATATCGGTACATATCTGTACGGCTGCGAGAGGCGGCACGGTGTTCTGCGGACATGGATTTAGCTGGAAGCTCGACATATAAAATATTTATATATATTTTATATATATAATATATATTTTTATTGAAAGAAGGACACAGCGTGCTCTATCCAGTCTGATATAGTATCTAGGACAAATGCAGTGTACTAACGACAGGTTTTTTTTTAAAGTCGGTATTTAATATATTTTAAAACTAGTATTTAATGTGTGATTGCGAAGGCTTTCGTTTCCCAAACCATCTCCATCTGCAGGGACGTCACTCTTTATCCGTAGAAACGAACGGAACAGAAAGATCCCAATCTCTTGTCCTGCTTTTGAAAGAGGAAAGCGTCACAAAGAAGCAGCATCTGTTAGAATATCGGGAAATCAGTATGATTTTCAAGCCGAGCAGAACTATTTGGAATGGCGGAGCGGATAAAAGGCTCTTTATAGCCCTCACGGCGCAGCTCCCGCGGGTTACCGCGGGCAGGATCAGGCTCTGTAAGGGAACGAGGCGTGTTTTTATCTCATCAACATGATTTCAGCTTAGGCCGAGGAGAGGGAGCCCGTAGAGACCCCTCCGAAAGTCCGTTTCACACTACCGGGGTTGATCCCGTGTGTGCCGTGGGGAGGGCAGGCAGGGCCGGGCAGGCAGCGTCGGGGCCAATCTCGCCCCGCACGGCGGGAGGAGAGCTCTGGGTGCCCCGAATTTCACCGTGCTTGGGACCAGCGCTGGGGCCGCGGGCCCGGGGCCGGGCCGGAGAGAACCGAGCGGGAAAGGGCCGGGGAGAACTGGGCCGAGCCGGGCAGAGCCGAGCCGGGCCGGGCCGGTCGGCGGCCCTAGCCCTCCGGGAAGCGCGATGTCGGCAGCAGCATCCTCGGGGATGGGGTCGCTCCCATTTGGGAACTCTCCCTTTCCCATTCCCCGGTCGTCTTCCTAGGAAAATCATTCAGGGAGAAGGACAGAAATTGTTTCCCGGTGGAAAATGTTCTGAAAACCGCTCGGGCGGGAATCCCAGGACCGTGCTCGGGCCGCCGCCGCCCGCCGGGGCTCAGCCGGGGGCAGCGGGCGGTACTGGGGGAAAAAGGCTTTTCCGTGGATTTAAACCATTTCCACTTCTAGGCCTCCCCCCGCCCCAGTCATTCCGTAATTAGCAAATGCTCGTTGGAGGGTAAAACGTGACCCTGTCCCGCGGAGGCGGTGGAGCCGGGGGGCTCCGGGTCCCTGCACCCCGGGGGGCTCCGCGACGCCTCGCTGTGTTGTTACCGAGAAAGCAGAAAGCCCTGGGGTTCCGCGCATGGTCTGATCCCGGGGACACCGAGGCACCCTGCAGCCCCGGGGGTCCCCGGGGGCCGGGCCGGGGGCTGCCCGGCGCTGACGGCCCGTCTCTCCCGCAGCGGTGCTGAAGGCGGAGCCGGCCGCCGTGTTCAAGTTCCCGCTGGCTCCCTTGGGCTGCTCGGGGCTGGGTTCGGCGCTGCTGGCCGCCGGCTCGGGGCTGCAGGGCGGCTCCGCCTCGCCCCATCTCCCGCTGGAGCTGCACCTCCGCGGGAAACTGGACCCGGGCCCCCCCGAGCCGGGCAGCAAGGCCAAGAAGGGGCGTCGGAGCCGTACCGTCTTCACCGAACTGCAGCTCATGGGGCTGGAGAAACGCTTCGAGAAACAGAAATACCTCTCCACGCCCGACAGGTAGGTGATAGTGGATCCTCCGGACCGCGGGCGGGACGGGATGGAATGGGACGGGATGGGAGAGGGGCTCATTTTTCCTGAAAAAGGAGGAAAAACTGCCAGCCGCGATGCAAGGTGCCGGGGCTCACCTCCTCTTTCTCTCGCCCGCAGAATAGACCTGGCCGAATCGCTGGGGCTCAGCCAGCTCCAGGTGAAAACCTGGTACCAGAACAGGCGCATGAAATGGAAGAAAATAGTAAGTGCCCGAAAATAGTAAGGAAAAAGAAAATAGTAAGTCCGACTTTTCTGCACGCTGCACTGCACCGGCTTCGCGCCCCGCTGGGGTACTGAGCGCTGCCCCGCGGGCTTGTCTTCCTGCATGCCGGCACTGGCCTAATAATAATATATTTTTAAAAAATAGTAAAACAACAATAACAGCAACAATAATAGAAATGGAAATAGAAATGGAAATTGAAATAATAGAAATAATAATAAAATACATATGCCACCGGTCTTTAAGGCCAGCACCGCCCGGGCCCCCGCCGGACCCCCCGGTGCGAGCCCGCCCGGCGGTGCAGCTCAGCTCGGCCCCGGGGGCGCAGGGGGTGATCGGTGCCGGTCGGGGTGAGCCGCTCCCACCGCCGCGGCTGGTCGCCCGGTGCCTCGGTCCGGGAGACGGGGCGGAGGGAGGTTCCTCCCGCCCAGGACTGATGGCAGCACGGTTTTACCGGGTGCTCCTCTCTTCTGCCCCCTCCCCGCCTTGCAGGTGTTGCAGGGGGGCGGCCTGGAGTCCCCCACCAAGCCCAAGGGCCGCCCCAAGAAGAACTCCATCCCCAGCAGCGAGCAGCTCTCGGAGCAGGAGCGAGCCCGGGATGCCGAGAAGCCGCCCGAGAACCTGGGGTCGCCGGCCGAGGTCAGCCAGGAGGAGTGAGGGTGACCCTGCGGCCGCCCCGCCGCCGGCCCTGGCCGCCCCGTCCGGGCGCTGCCCGCTGAGCCCGCGGCGGCCCAGGGGGAAGGGGCCGGGGGCTAGTACGGTTAGTGGTTACGGTCGCCTTCGGTCTCCGGTGAATCGGGCGTTTTGGTCGGTGGCATCCCCGTCTCCTCCCCCGCCTCGCCGCTCCTTTCCGCGTCAGCGGAGCGCTGCGCCACGGACACCCGTGTTGTGCGACGGCCCGAGCGGCCAGGAGGACACTGGATCCCAACGTACACATCTACTCGCTGTCTAAAACCCTGTGGTGCCCCTAGTTATTCGAAAACTGCATTTTACGATCAGTTTTATTAATGCGAAGATATTTACTTTATTTCAATAAAGTATTTTATGAACTATTCCTCTGAGTAATGGAATACTTTTTAATTTTATTTTTTTTTCCCCTGCCGAGGCAGGTTGGAGAATCAAACCCAAGTTCGCGGGCAGATGTACAGAGACAGAACAAAGCACGGTACTGCCCTGGTCGGTACCGGGCCGGATTCTCCCGTCGTTTTTCCTGCTCGGGGCCGGGAGCGGCAAAATCCGCAGTATTTGTCCGGGCAGATTTGGATGCTTCGCATTTTAAAGATACGTTAATCAAACGTCAAATAATTAGATTCCGCCCAGCGCATCCGAAGTTATGCTTTTTTAAAAAAACGTGGTCGGGGCAGAGTGTGTCAGGAAGCCTGATAGCAAACGACCGCGAGCGGCCTCAACAAATAATTCCCGATCCGCAGCATCGCCGAGCGCGGCACCTCCACCCCCGGGAGCCCGCCGGTGCCGCACGGAGACCGGAGCCGCTGCCGTCGGGCCCAGCGGAGGGAACGGCCCGGCCCGGCCTCGCCGCTCTCCGGGGCTCCTTGAGAATGGCTGCGACGTAGCACAAAATCGTGGCTCTTTGCTTTTTTTTTTTTTCTTTTTTTCCCCCTTTATTTTCTTTTTTTTTTCTTAAAAAAAATCTTTTCTTTTGTTGTTTGTTTTCCTCGCGTCTCTGCTGTATTTTTTTCCATCGCGATATTAAATGATAGCGCATCTACCGCGCCAGGCAATTCCCGCTGTCCTGTTAAAAACCCGCAGCACTGCAGGGAACGGCGAGAGGCGGCGAGCGAGGGCGCGGTGGCCGGGCCGGCGGCAACGCGGGCGCGTTACTTGCGCGGGAGGGGACCGACGGCCGGGAACAGCCCTGGGCAAGGCGGGGGGCCCGGGCTGAGCCCCTGCTGCGGGGGCGCTAATTAGGCCGGCCTCTCAATTAAAGGCGGTAATTAGCAGCCGCGGGCTCGGGGGCTTCTCGGTGCCGCCTGCCCCGCTGGCCGCTTTCCGGGTCTCTCCCGCCTGCGACAGCCCCCGAGGGGGGGTCCTAAAGGCGGTTGGGCCGCCGGTGCCGGGACGCCCCGTCTGCAGGGCGGCGGAGAGTGGGTCCGTCTCTAACCCGGCGCTGCCTCACGCTGGAGCCGGCTTTCGGTAACGCCTCCGTTAGCATGCCGGCGGGAAAGGAGATTTTTTTAACGGTTTTTACGAGCTTTGATTCCAAATCGCCCCGAGCCTCCCCGCTCCTAGCCTGCCGTCGGTGGAGCCATACCGGGCAGCGGGGCGAACCGGCGTTGGAATCGCCCTATTCCCGACACGGTTTTTTCCAGTTTTCCTCGTTTGCCCGTTTCGCCGTACCCCGGGGGGTCAGGGCTGGCTGTTGGGGTGAGGAGGGGAGCAGGGACCCGGCGGGTACCCCCGGCCCGGTCCGGGGGTGGTTTCCTCTGTCCCAGGTTAAATAAACTCCCGGGATGAGCGATGTAAGCCCAGGATACGGCCGTTGCTGAGTAAACAGGAAGCAAGCTCATATTCTTACACGAAAATGGTTTATATATTTAAACAAACAAATCGTTTGAGATGTTTGATTTAATCTGGGGACAAGGATTAATGTTGGGGAGGGGGCAAGCGGCGGTGTCGCGGGTGGAAGGGGTGGCGGGCTCCGTCGGCGCGGGCAGAACACGGGGGGTGTTCGACTTTGTCGCTTTATCTTCTGGCGATTGTTTCTGGTTAGGCTACAGGCTGAATTTAGAGCACGTGGAAACAGCCGCTGGTGTTAATTAAAAGGTAGATTCACTGGTTCATTAACCCAAATTAACAGAAGGACACTGTGTTCGTCACGATTTGGAAACAGCCAGGCTCCGGTTGTGACTGTCACCTTTACGATATAACATGAATATTTTATTTTCGCATTTAAGTAAGTGACAGACAAGTTTTTGTGGTTTTTTTTTTCACAGACCATAAAGGAAAATTATTTTATTGTGTTTTTTTTTTTAAATTTCTCCTAGACAGAGAGAAAGAGCAGCAGCAGAGGCTCAGGCGGGCTCGGCGGAGCCCAGCCGGGGCCGACAGTACAGACGGGGCGGGGGCCGGTCCCGCCGGGGCTCCCCTCCCTCCCTCCCGGTTCCCGGGAGCGCCGGGCTGGCGGCCGCCCCGCGCAGCGCAGGCTGCGCACCCGCGCAGGGGTGTCTCTCCGCGGGCTGTGCACCGGCCGCTCCGCGCTTCCCAGCGGCATCCAGAGGAAATTTTTTTTTTTTTTTTACCTCTGCTGAGCTCAGGAAAAACTCCGGGGGCGCTCGTGTCAGTGTCCCCTGCTCGCCACCAGCCATCCGAGAGCCGCGTCCCGCGTGGGGCTGCCCGCGGGGCTCTGCGCGAAGCGGAGCCTCCCTGAGCGATTCAGCCGCCTTCCTGCCGTCTGCAGCTCGGTCTTTTCCTCCAGCAGAACAGAAATAAAACCAGGTGGGAGACCAGCGTCTATCCGCGGAGCAGGGCGGACGGTGCGCGGCCGTGGAAGCAGGCGCGGGGGCGCGGGGGGGGCCGCTCCCGCTGTTTGTAAGCAAAGGGCGAGGAGTATATTTGGGTGTGTAAACAGGCTGTGAATGAAAACCCTGTACCTCCAGCAGCGTACCGTGACCCCTAGATTAATGGGTTCCATCTTTGGAGCTGCTCGCCCAGAACCATTTTTGGGTAGGAATGGTTTTAATGACAAACCTTCGCTTCGGAAGCAGCAGTTTACAGCACAGTGCAGTAAGAGGAGCCCTCCCCGCCTTGTCACTGATGCTAATAAAACCCATGTCCTCTCAAATCACACAAAAAGTCTGTTAGAAGTAACTGCCAATATACTGGACTACTATGGTTTGTTTTTTTTTCTTGTAATTTTTTTTGTTTGTTTTTAGTGGAAGTTGTTTTCTTTTTTTGATGAGTTTCTGTATTATTTTCTGTTCAAGCTTAATTTCCCGTGCCACAGGTAGGCTGCCCACTGGGCTGGCTGGTATGACATCGCATCTTGGTGACAGCAGCCCAGAGCCCTGGGAGCAGAGGGGTCTTAGTGAGGTGTCACCTTCTGTTTGAAAAGCAGAGGCGAGTGCCACCAGCTATTAGTGGCAGCCCCTCCACACCCATTTTGATAACATCCGAGTGCGGTTACAAGCAGGGCTTTGAGGCTCACCTTGACCAGCACCAATAACCAATGCTGGCTGGTGAGCCACCGCGAGAACATTGCAACAGGCCTCACCAGCACACGGCGTGGGTGCTGATGAATAGTTTTTGTTAGTGCAGCATAATTAATTGTCTGATTACCTTTTACAACTATAATGAACCAGGACGGATGCTGTTAGGCTGTGATGGGTGATACCTGTATTCGCACCACTTCAGCAGCAGAGCTGAGGCAGCGGAGATGTCCAGCTGGAGCCCCGCGGATGGTCTGGATGACTGCTCGGTGCTGTGATTTCTCCTTGGAGCCCTGCGGATGGTCTGGATGACTGCTCGGTGCTGTGATTTCTCCTCAGAGCCTGGTTCAGCCCGCGGGAATGACGTCTCCCTGCAGCACCCCAAAGCTGCCAGAAAATCTGCCCCCTGCCCCAGGGGCTGTTTGCCAGTGCTGTATAATTCTGGAGCCAGTAAGGTACATGTATAGCTAATATACCTGATGTTTATTCTCTTTTCTGGGTATAAATGAGCTGTATTGGTCTGACACGTTTATTCTGGCAGAAATGCATCCATGCTGGGAACTCTACCATTTTAATTACAGCAGTATAGGTAAAACAGCATATGTTTTCTCTGTAAAGAATGTAGAAGGGCATAGATTGAAAGCTGGAAAAGCAGCACCCAAAGTGGGTTCTTCCCATGTTTTAATGCTAATTGGGTTGCAGTTAATCGGCAAACGTTATGATGGTTTTCGTAACAAAAATCCATTTAGATGCATTTCCAATTCAAACATCCTAAGTTCCCTTTTTATGAAGCATCTCAAGGAAACCTTGAGAAAGGTTCTGCCTTTTCATCAATGTCCATTTAAAAATAGCTCCGTGGAGCCAGAGGATTTTAAGATTAATGACATGGGGTTTATAGCGAGGTAACAGCACAGGAGTGCTTGCTCCGCTGGGAGCAGACTGGACACTGTGCCAGTGCTGTGCTGGGGGGCAGTGACCTTGCCCTGATTCTCTGCTCCACACCTGCGAGACAACTGGAGACCTGCTGTGCCCTTCTCAAAGCAAAAACTGGTCCTAGAGCAATGCCTCAAGGGCACTCCTCACCAAAGCCCCAAAAGTACTGTCTTAATGTTGCCCTCCCCTTGGGGGGGAAAATGTGGCAGGATGCGGGGTGGATGGGGGAGGATGGAGGGGGGCAGAGGGTTGTGATGGGAGGATGGAGGGGGATGTGGGAGGATGTGGGGGGATGCGGGGTGGGTGGGGGGAATATCGAGGCATGTGGAGGGCGGTGAGGGAGGAAGCAGGGGTTTTTGAGGGAACATGGGGAGGATGGAGGGGTATGTGGGAGGATGCAAGGGGTGTGTGCAGCAGCATGCAGAGTGGCGGGGGGGGGGAATATGGAGGGATGCAGGGAGGATACAGGAATGGGGGGTGCAGGGAGGATGCAGAGGGGTGTGGGGGCTGCAGGGGCTGCGTGGATGATGTATAGGGAGGCTGGAGGGGGATTTGGGGAGACAGGAGGAGTGGGGGGTGGGATGCAGGGGGTTGTGAGGGGGTGCAGGGGGGAGCTGCAGCCTGTGCACCTCAGGTACTGGTCCAATACACTGCTCAGCACCGAGTGTGGGTACTGAGCTGACGTTGGGGTACATCAGACCTTCTTGGACTTGGGGAGAAAAAAGTTAACATCTATCTGGGATTTTTAATCATCATTTTGGATAAAAATATAATGAAGGGATCAGTGTGAGTTCAGTCAAATTATCTAAAAATCATTAACCAGCCTATGAAGTCCAGTTATTAGACATTTGTCTGAACCCAAAATGTTGGATTGAGGTCATCACAAATTTGGTTGTTTCAGTTAACTTGGATGGTAGATAAAATCTAAACGCCGAGTGCCTTATTCCGTGAAATTTGACTGAGTAATATGCAAATGCAGTTCAGGACAAGTTCGCATTAAACACACTAGCACGGCGCTTGATACGATCATCTCTGCTCTGCTAAACTTTTCCATCAAACCTGTGGGAAATTTGCCAGAATCAAGGCTCTGGGATATGGATGGAGATATCTTTAATGAAACTGTTGATGGCCATCGTGCCACTAGGCAGCGGTTTTTGTAGCATACTTTAAAAATACATTCTCTTATCCATGCAACTCTGTGTTGATGGAAAAAGTCGCAGTTACAGTCTTGTATGTGCTCATCAGTTTACAAAGGGAGTCCATTAAAACATGATTATGTATAAAATGGGTTCTTCCTCTGCAAAATCCTCAAATCCATTGTTTATATTGCACCTATATTAACAAACCGCAAAATAAGCTTGTAGCATTTCTAAAACATTTCTTTTTTTTTTTTAGGGTGGGATTGTGGAAAGTTTCTGAAATTGAAATGGCGTATAAAGGCAAATGAATAAAAGATTGATTTGGTTTGATTTACTTAAAACTAAAGCTTGAGTATTAGCCGGGATGAGATGATTTAATTTTTTCAACCCAATTTTTTCCCCAGATAGTTAATTTAAAGAGTGTTAGGCAGTGTACATTCACTCTCTGAACAGATATTGAAGTTAGGGGATTCCATTTAAATAGAGGGTACTATTAAAGGAGGAAACGCTTGAGTTAGTGTAAAAGAGATTGCCTGCTGAGTTCAAGCACAGCTAGGCTTAAATCGTGAAAAAATGCTCATTCATGCTCAAGTTACTCAGGCATGACTTGCAGTGAAAAAAAATATGCAAAAAGCATTAATTTATGACAATTGTTTCCAGCCTGATGTTTCCTAACTGCTAGCCTGAAAACGTGCTTGTGCAGGATCCCTAGACCTCGGCACCATTCCACAAGGATAAGGAAAATAAAGGGTAGAGAGCCCAGAAGAGAACAGGCAGATGTACAGGCGCTACTCACACACCAAAACTGCGTGTCCCAGGAACTCGAGCATCTTTCTGAAGACACAGCATTAAATAACCAGGAGAAGAGACCCCCACACACTGTGCTGGGCCATTTTACATGAGTTACAGACCAACACTTCTCCAGCTCCCAAACTTGCGTTTTCCATACTGTGGATGTGGCGTCAGGGAAGAGTTTGGGTGCAAGTCTCCATACGGCGAGTAGATGCTGGCAAAATGCAAGTCTGACCTGGCTGGCAAGGAAGGTACTCCCAAAATACAATTTTTTTTTCACCATGGTATGGTCCATGGGG
Organism: Syrrhaptes paradoxus; assembly: GCA_013400615.1. Lineage (NCBI taxonomy): Eukaryota > Metazoa > Chordata > Aves > Pterocliformes > Pteroclidae > Syrrhaptes > Syrrhaptes paradoxus. The sequence continues at coordinate 77,832 of VZTO01009091.1, read as the reverse complement.
GAGAAGCTGGCTGTTCAGTTTGAGCTAACAAACTTCTTCCTTCTCTGCTGCTTGGCTGCTGGCAAGGTCTTAGGGGGATTCCACCTGACGAATGCTACTAGATGCACTCTGAGGTATTTACTAAAGATTTAACACAAGTATTTAAGAATTTAACATCAGTCCCAAACGACGGCAAATTATGTTCTCTCTTAATAATATCATTTTCTGAAATATGGAAGTGAATAACATCTTGTCTAAATTAAAAATTTAGAATAGACATTTAAAAAAAGAATAATTTCTGTATCTTGTCTTTTTCTTCCTGTAAAAGTGAGAGCTGTGTTGCTGAACGTTCCTGTTTCTTAAACAGAAATTCTCCTGGGGCCTGGGCAGTCAATGCAAAACGCTAGATTTTGTGTCAGTCCTTCAGAACCTCCTCACGTTCCAGCTCTTGGAGGCTTATTACTGCCATAGGGAAGTTTGTATGGGATGATAAGGTTTTTTTGAAATCTGTGGCGTGCTGTGAAATTTCCATGTTAATGAGGGTGGAAATATTTCACATTCAGATTTTGTGCTGTTAATTACAGAATTCAGAGGATATCGCTTGTTTCCTGGGCAGGCGGTGTTCTCCCTAGGTAAGCGTTAGTGTACAGACCGCTCATGTCATAACTGAATGTACCGCGTGAAGCTTAGTGGTTATTTGAAATCAAAATTCATTATTCACTAGTATTTGTACTAGTAAAGTACAAGTGCTCAAATATTTGCAGAAAGCAAATGTGAAGCAGCTGTAAATACAGATGAATTTGCTTCTGAATTTTAATGAATATATGCAGATTTTTGGCTAAGCTGTGGTGTGTGTGTATGGGTCAGAAGGCTTGTAAATACTCGTGCTTTACACTTACCAGTGTGCAAATTTCAGCTGAGCCCACCAGATTTAACTTTTATATCCTTCAAGGGAAAAGTACTGTCTAGTTCGAAACAACAGCAACAACTAAAAAAGCAAAACCCTTCAAAAAATCCATAGAACATCAGAAGCTTTAGATAAACACAGAAATTAGCAGTCTGTAGCCTTCACTGGCTTGTGGTTAGAAAGTAAGTAGTGTGTAGTTTAACTCTTTCATTTACAGCAAGCGCAAGCAGTACCCACGGGCTGAAGGAGAAGTGTGTTGCCCATGATCCCCCTCCCAGGACAAATTCTGCAAGTGAAGATCTCTGCGCGTCATTCCAAAGAACTCATTCTCTGGATGGAGCTTAAAGAGTTTGTAACGGCTTTTACGAAACGTCATTTTAGCCAAATTTTGGATTTTCAGTGTGAAAACAGGCTCCGTGTGAGCAAAACTCAGGAAAGAGTGTTGGGTTTCAAAGGGATGGAGTTGGTTAAGACTTGGAGAGCTGAGTAGGGCAAACGCTGCTGGGCGATGAGCTCCAGAGCCAGCATGTGGCATCCGCCAGCCACCTTCCAGCTGCCTTCATACAGATAGTTTCCAGAGAGTTTTGCTGCTCTCTTACCCCCAGTGGAACAGGAAATATCTAGATGGCAAAACTTTCCTAGGTTTCCATGAGGGTCTCCTGCCTGTATTCCTAATGCTTAAAATTCCATAAAAGAGTTGCTGCTGTAGGTCCTGCTCTGAATTTCCAGCGTTGCCTTGTGCTTTCCCTGGGGACGCGGGTGGTAACGAACCCACTGAGCGTGCATTGTAGGACTGCTCTTGTGTGCTTCCACCCAGCTTCGGGGTGCCCAGAAATGCTGCACGTATGGCCAAAGAAGCTGTAGATGAAGTGCAAGAGCGACGGTCTGCTGCCAAAAGCTGGAGTATTGGCAAGTGTGTCTGTGGCATTCACGCGGTCAGAAAGTCACACCGCCTATCCCCTCTGCAGACTCGCAAATTCCTCTTCTCAAAAAGGGTGATGTTTGCTGTTTTCCAGGCCTCTGAACACATAAAAGGCATTTGCTTGTTTCTTTGCTCCACAAGATTATGCCAGTAGAGTTTTATATACACCTAGTTCTGAAATTCCTGTGCTTTCCTCCAACCCGTTAATTTTTATTCTTCCAGCAGAGCCCTTTTCACTATGTTGTACGTTACATTTTTTTTTTTTAGGTTCTGAAACTATGTTTAATTCAGAAGAGGATGCTTTTCTGAATGAAAAGCAGATTGTCATGAAGGTAAGGAAGAGAACTTTGCGGCTTGCTGCGAGCCTCTTGTAGCCTCCAGTCTGTAAAACCGTGTCGCCTATCGGGTTGTGCTTAACAGGGATGCACATGGAAATGCTGCTCACAAACATCTACAGGGGAAAAAAGCCTCTGTATTGTCTTGAGCTCATGTTCCTATAGCAGCCCTGGTGTATTTTTAGGGTACATTTGTACTACTTTAGTACTTAGGAGTTCCAGTCACAGGCCAACATCCATGCTTCTGGGTGTTGCAATGTCAGATGAGCACGGTCATCCTGTTGTGTTCTCTTTCTTGTGTTGCAATCCTTATTTTTTATGAAAGGATTAATAAAAGCAACTCACATCCTAGCAGAACTTTTTGTAACCATATTGTGATGTGATCTGTCTGTTGGATATGGAAAAAATAGTTAGGAGGAAAAGGTATTTCTTTGTAAGTAAAGTTTTTGATTCTCTACAGTCCCTCACAGTGTCTTCTCTTAGAAGAGGCAAACTCCAGAGGAGATGTTATCCCTCTATGAATTTGGAATAGTTATGTTTGAGTTGGATAAGAAAATACTACCTTCATAAGCAGGGAGCCCGTAATTGGTGGTACCCAAAACTGGGTCAAAGACTGTGGCACATATTTGTGTTTTCTGCCCTATTAAAATGAAAAACCCCACCGTGTTTTCTTAGGCTTGGATCTATGCGCTGTACAAGAATTCTCTTCTTTGACCTTACGTTTACATGTCTCACACTTTCCAGGTGCGTTTTCCCTGATGATATTTTTATTAGTGTATTCGTGGTAAAAGTGTCCTTGGGTGTCCACAAATCCTGTCCAATATACATTCTGTTGCTGCATTCGATGCAGATGAAACCTTCAAGGCAAAGCATAATTTCCAGGGTCGAAAATTTTATAAATAGAGCTGCTGTACCTGGGAGATGCAACTTCTCTTCCCAGGATAGAACTGCAGGTTTAATCCTGGGTCCTTATATGCACTCATTTTATAAAGAAACAATGGTTGGTCTACAACAGGAATACAGGTTTTATCCTGCTCATTGCTAATCAGAAGTATTTCTCCCTACACTGCCCAAGGTCTTGATCTGGATGTGGCACGATCTTATTAACCACTTTAACGATTAGAAGATGAGTAACGAGAGAACTCCAGGGAATTTACACTCTGGGTTCCACTGAAGAAGAAGGATCTTCTTCAGTTCGATCCTTCATTATGTCAGTGTGTGCTGAAGCAACCACATTTTGGTGCCCTCACCCTCACCGCATCTCTGTCAAGAACGATATTTACCCACAGAGAAGGATAACAATCAGAAAGCCAAATTTCCTAAGACTCCGGGGACTGCAGTACTGGCTGAGCTTTAGCCATGCCCTACATTGGCAGTGGTTGTCCGTGTGCCTAGGAAAAGGTACAAGAAGAGGTAAGCAAATAGTGATGCTCCTCTGCCTTGCAGTTGCACTTTTCAATCATTTGTTGCTCGAGGATTTTCTGAGGCTCAAGTGGATGTGTATATTAGACTCTAGCAGGCATTTCTTATGTTTATTTGTCATTTTCAGCCCAGTTGTCCTTGGCATATGCCGGATTGTCTGTCAACAGACTCTGTCATCTGTGCAATACCTGAAGAACTGCCTCCCATTGTTTGCTTTTTTACTTTGCCACCTGATAACTTCCTTTGCTACACGTAGGCGGTATGTTTTCACAAAGATAACCACCTCTTTTCTTTTTCCCCCATGCAAGTCTTCATTTTATGGAGCTCTGCCGTAATTTCCCTCGGCCTTTTTCTGCCTTCCCTGCCCCTTAGTTGTACCCATTGGGCTGTCCTGAGGTTCGTCACACTCTTTGGTCTAATTTCTAACTGAAGAGCATCAGTGACTATGTGGGCACGTACAGTGCTTCTTCAAGCAAGAACTGCTAGCGTGGACTGTTCTGACTTGTGTTCCTCCACTTCTATCAAGAGTTCTGGCTGTAAATCCATGTCCATCCATGGTGTCTCAAGTCCCCTCTATCAGTGTTTTTGGAGTGAAACCCAGTTCTTGTGCTGGAATAATCCCTGCGCGTGTAATCAGGTTGCCCTCTAATGGTTATTTTGGATTCAGAGTGCTCTCAGCCTTGCTAATGACTGGAGGAATTTTAACTTTGATTCCTGTGGAAGAGGCCTCGATGTTTTACTCTGCAAGGCTGTGGTTCGTGTGCCAGCTGGGCAATGGAGCTGTGCTTTACAGAGGAAAAGGTGGAAGCCTCTTCAGAGGTTGTGGTTGCAACCCTGCTCATTTATAAAGCTGTTTTTGATTTCTTGTAATTAACTGTACATTTTAAGAGCTGGAATTCATTGATGTTGAGGTTTGTTTTTGAAGACTTTGTGTTGTCTGTTTAAACAATTGGACTTAAAACGTCTAGAATGGGAACTTTTTCCTACGTGTTTCATGTTTCATCTTGTCCCTGTCGATTACCAATGAATTCAGAAATGTTCTCTAAAGTCAAATGACCCAACCCGCCCCACCAAAACCAACCACAAGGGCGAAAAGAGGGGAAAAAGAAAGTGTCTTGCATAGGCAAATATGAAAAACTCTCCCTCCAAGTGCTGGAAAAATGTTTTTACTTCAAACTTAAGTAATATAATGCATTAGAAGACTGGTGAGAATGATGGGAAATTTTAGCAAAATAGAATATTTTTCATGATAACTGCTTAGTTCAGCACTGTTTTGAGTGGAAATAGGCTTGGATCTGGTAGTACCCTGTACTCTGCAAATACATGTTCAGGTTGATTTTTCTCAGAAGATGTGGCTGAGGATCAGAGTTTGAGGAAGAAGACTGTGGTAGAGCTGAAGATAGGTTTCTCCTGTTGAGGGATAAACTGCAGGTAATACAGATGAAGTTTGAAAATAACTAAAAAAAAAATTAAATATTTCACCTACATAAAAGAAGAAAAAAAAATCCTGAAATATTAGCTCAAAATTTTGGTTAAGATTTTGCTACTTACAAAATAAAAGTGATGTCACATGTGTTTATGCAACCCTGTAATAAAAACAACCCTTGAAGCCCTATGATACTGGATTTTTTTATCAGGTAGTGTACTAGCATTCCTGAAGTTAATTTCAGTTATTTCATGGGCTTTAATGAGGCTAGGATTTGACCTACCAGATCTTAACACAAAATCTTAGCCCTTATCCAAAATAAATGTAGCTTCTTTTCGAAGTAGGAAGAGAAACAAGATTCTTTGGAGCAAGAAGTGAATAAAAAATATCTAAGGACAGTTTTACTTTTCCTTACTTGTATATTACACATACTTCTCCTATAAATTCTCCCCACCCTCCGTGTACACTCGTGCACACACACATAAAATGCAGCATCAGGGGTAATGAAACAATGGCAACCGAGTACACTGGAAATGAGTTTAATTCCTAAATTCTTATTTAGAGTATTTATTAGAAGTTAAAATCCAGGTAGAAACAGCAGAGTTGCCCCAGCAATCTGAGAGGCAAACTAAAAGTGCTTTATTTAGCAAGATGTGGTTATTTGTACTTCTTAGGAAGATGTTTCTGCCCGTTTGTGAGTGGTGTGGAACTTTCTCAGAATTCCATCTCCAGATCTCTGCATGTAGAGATGTCTTATTCTGCTGGTAAAACTTTACTTGCCAGATCTGAAGCAGCTTGGGGACTATTTCCATAGATGAGATATGGAGCCTGTTCAAACAAGCACACGTCCTGGCCTTGGTAAGCCATGCTGCCCCAGCAGAGCCTTTGGAAAGCTAAAGCTGGTTTCCTTCGTCTTAGAAAGAGGAAAGCCATCTGGTTTTCTATTACTCTTCACATGTCTCATTTTATTAATACAGGAATGGCCAAAAATGAAAGTTTACTTGATTAATGCAGGTGCTAAACCCAGAATAGTCCCAGTGTTGCACCTGAAGGTTCCAATGTGGGGTTGCCACTTTTCAACCGCGTGCAGTAGGGTCACACAGCAGCTTACAGGGCGGGCTGAAGGGGACACCACGTGCGCTATCATTGCAGGGAGAAACTTTGATAGTACAAACCAACCTGGAGGCTGAAATGTGTGACAGGGCCACGTGGTGCCACCACAGCAGGTGGCAGAAGCGGGGGCTTCAGCAGCCTGTTTGCAATCTATACATGAAGGCCTTCCCCACAAAGGGTTTGCACCCCGGTGTCTGGGAGAACAGGCTGGCATCGAACCTCACAGATGTTCCCCATAGGGAGGGCTGAGCTTGGGGTGTTGGCTAATGAGGCTGAGGCCACTGAACAGCGGAACAACGGCCAGAGCTGTATTTAGGAACCACGGTGTTGCGCTGAGCTTGTGTTTGCATCCTGGAGTTAAATTGTTCACAGCAATGCGCTGCATTTCGGATAGCCTGCGTGCCTGGGGGCAGGCACAGAATCACAGAATGTTAGGGATTGGAAGGGACCTCGAAAGATCATCTAGTCCAATCCCCCTGCCGGAGCAGGAACACCTAGATCAGATCACACAGGAACGCATCCAGGCGGGCTTTGAATGTCTCCAGAGAAGGAGACTCCACCACCTCTCTGGGCAGCCTGTTCCAGTGCTCTGTCACCCTCACTGGAAAGAAGTTTTTTCTCATGTTCAAGTGGAACCTCCTATGTTCCAGCTTGAACCCATTGCCCCTTGTCCTATCACTGGATGTCACAGAGAAGAGCCTGGCTCCATCCTCCTGACACTCACCCTTCACATATTTATAAACATTAATTAGGTCACCCCTCAGTCTCCTCTTTTCCAAGCTAAAGAGACCCAGCTCCCTCAGCCTTTCCTCATAAGGGAGATGCTCCATTCCCTTCATCATCTTTGTGGCTCTGCGCTGGACTCTCTCCAGCAGTTCCCTGTCCCTCTTCAACTGAGGGGCCCAGAACTGGACACAATATTCCAGATGCGATGGCGTTTCATGGAAATGTTGACGATCTAGAGCACCACCAGCTTTCACTCATTTGCAAGCGTCTGGCCTTGTCTAGAGAAATAACACCTTGCCTCTAAGCTGGTAAACTGAACCCAGACCATGGATGAGGATGTTGTTTGGGGGGCACAGGCAGCGGGAGGGAGGAGTGAAGATGGCAGCGTGGTGCCTGGGTTTATTTCATGACCTGCACAAATTTCTAATCTGCTGTAAACCTCTCATTCAGATGGAAATTTTGCAGTGCAGGGGTACCCCAAAGTCGTGCTGGATATTAGTGTATTAGAAAAGACAGAAAGAGAGAGGGGAAAAAAAAAAAAAAGAAGAGAAGAAAATGGGTCCCCAAGGGTTTGCAATGAGATTCTGGTTTGTGTTGGATCCTTGTCCTGTAGGCTTAGAGCACTCTGATCCACCTGAAGGATCAAAAGTGTCCTCAAGCCCTTAAATAGATGACTCGGAAATACTTGAAATGTGTTTCATTTTATGGTAAGTTTAATGTTTCTAATCTCGGTGCAATTTACAATTACAATAAATATCACCAAAAAATTAATGTGACCACTTCAAATACAAAGGAACGACAAATTGTAATCTGAGAGAATTTTATCAACATGCAATTTCCTTAACAAAAACATCAATGTATCATTTCAGCGTGCTGAGAAATATTTATCTTTTGGGACAGCAAAATCATTTGCAGAACGTTTTAACTGCTAAATAAATATTTTACTGGCAACTTCTGAGGCATCATAAATGCAGTCAATATAAACAAAGCAATGTGGAAACCAGCTCCAGCCTCAGCTCAGATGACGGTTGGCTAGATCACGGCAACACAGGACTCTGGGATGCATTTGGCTGAGCCTCAGCGTTTGGAAAGCTCTGATTTCTTCCTGCTATTATAAGCAACTCTGCTTAGTTTATTTGGAAGTTCTGGCAGTGGGAGCTGCAGCGAGTTTTATAGTACTAGTGATGCAACTAGTTAGCATTTAACTGAAACCTGTCTTTTCATAGGTTTTTTTTTTGTTGGTTTGTTTGTTTGTTTTTAAATTGAATCTTATGAAGTTTATGAAAAATAGGGGATCTCTTTGGAGGCAGAAGTTGTCTGCTTGGCTACGGATCAAGAACATTAGGGCCATGGGGGCCTGAACTTCCTTGTGGCCTCAGCCAACCTGGCGTCACCTCTAACGTTCCAATGGCCGTGTTATCCGTGCTCTCTTCTCTGAATGCCCCTCTGAAACGGCACTTTCAAGGGCGGCTTCAGAAAGTCACATCTATTCTCTGGAAATAGCGCAGAGACTTGTTCCACCGCGCACTTGAGGAATTAATTCTTCCTTACTGGGACAGTTGCTGCTCTTCTTATTTCCAAGGATAACAGAATCTGATACTTAGCTTTCTTTTCTGTGTTGTTATTATTTAACACTTCTCATCTTCAAAGTGGTATTTTTTTACCTAAGCTGGACGATAATTGTTTGTTTTCCACTACAGCTGCTCATCTCGATTGGTGTACCGTTATTGGTGTCTCATATGGAATAGCATCATACGTTATTCAATCTTTATTTAAAAGGGTTTTAAATATTTCAAGGCCTATAAACATGTAAATATTTATACATATTTTGTGTAAATGTAATTTCTTAAGGGATTGCTGTTGCCAGTTGTTAGCTTTGGTGCTTTATTGGTTTCTTGTCTGTTTTGATGGAGTTTTCCACCTGCTCATTCAGATGTCTCTGCGACATATGTAAATTTTCAGGGGGTATAACTGGATATCACAGAATCACAGAATGTTAGGGATTGGAAGGGACCTCGAAAGATCATCCAGTCCAATCCCCCTGCCGGAGCAGGAACACCTAGATCAGATCTGAGTTTAGGAAGAAGTTACTTCCTAAGACTGTTGTCTTTATTAATTTAACTTCTCAGATTTGTTTTATCTATTTGAAAAAGTTTCGCAGCTCCCAGAGGTCAACTTAAAATGTTTTTTTTTTTAAGTAACTTAATGAGGTGTTTTAGAAAATGTGAATAAATATTAATTTAGGTAGTTTGATGTATCCTCAACCCATCTAGACACAATAAATTTATTAGTGTGATTTGACTTCTGACAATACTTCAAGAGTTTTGTTATCTTAAGGATTCTCAACACACTCACCCCCTACTTCTGGGGCTGTATTTTAGTCTATGAAGCAGGAATATTAGCAGAAAGAACAGGATTTTCAAGGACAAGGTAGTACTTTCACAGTGAAGTTTGGCCTTTGTCACATGTCAACAAGAAGGTTCTTCAAAATTTAAAACATGTTGGTAGAAAATCAGAGAGGAGACGGTGTAAGGATTTGGTAAAGAGGTGCTTCCAGACCACCAGTGTTGTTCCATGAATTATGAGCAACTGTTTGAAAATTGTTGCAAAATGAGTGTTCTCTGCGTAAGTGTCCTGATTCACACATCTGATGGAAGTCCACGTGGGTCTAGCTGGAAACTTGTTAGCATCTCTCTCGGAAAGGATGAGGGTGGAGGCTGCTCTGTCAGCTGCAGCTGGGAATTGAAGACTTGGTTAAGGCACAGTGGCTGAGAAGTGTCAAGAAAGTTGTACTGCTGCTGCCTGTATTTCACCAGGAAGGAGAGGACTTCAGTCTCTTTTGCATTTTTGTCTCTTCTACAGGCTGTCATTGTGTTTGGTTCATGGATTTCTCCTCCACCCAAGGATATGGAGCTTCCCTAGGTTATCCATCTATCTGCTCTGTATTATGTTTCAGAGTTCACTGTCTAATCTTTTTTTAATAAAGCTGTAGCCTTTCCTACTTCTTGTAGGAACTTCAAGAATGAGTGCAGACCTCAGCTCCCAGCAGACAAGGGTTTTGTGCTGTCTGGCTGACAAATGGAAAATGAAACACCCGTGTGGGAGAGAGCGTGCGCCACTGCTGAGCCACCTGCATCCCACCTGCGAATTGCTTAATTTGGGATGAGTTTGGGAATACAACATCTTAGCTAATAGCCATCAGGTAGGGAGGTGAAGACCAAGATACAGATTGCAATTGAACCAAATTGTAATTTTTCAAAAAGGAGTCACTGGCTTTAACCCTTCCAAACATATTTCTCTGCAAGTAGGGAAGCATCCTCATTTCCGTTCTCATGGACTGGGACATCACAGAGCCAGAGGGAACTGGCTGGTGGTGTCTAGGAAGAGCTTGCCAGCAGCTGTGGTGAGGATCATCCAGTTGAACGCTGGGGTGGGGCAATCGGCTGGATGGTATCTCGAGTGCTTGGCAATCTAGGCACGGGGCTTGGGTCTGGTTTGACTCTGTGACTCTGTTGGGCATCTGTGTATGCATGCATGTGTACTATAATAATGGAGAACACATTTGTCTGCCATCTGAGCAAATACTTAGAGTTTTGAGAGCTATGAGCAAGTTGGAGTAACTTTACCTCGTGTATGGGATATAACTCAATCTAATTCATGAGCCGTTAAGCGTCCACCACAGACTCTTGTGATTTAGATTTTTTTTTTTCAGTGGTATATTTAAAGGATGAAAAACCTTTCTCTTTTTTTAGCAGCACACTTACTTTATGGAGTGAGCAGTTTCCCCCAGTGTTTGAAGCATGATTGAAAACATCAGAAGAATGTTGTGTCATACGGGGAAAGATGAACATATATTTATTTCACTTACAATGCATCTTTCAGATGTGACTGGGAAATATATTTTTGTGTTCATAATTGGGTATAAAAACAGAGGCAAGAGTTTATTCAGTCCAAAAATCCACTTAAATAGCGTGTGTTGCTAGGGTTTCTTGGTAGTAAGTGCAATTTAATCCTTGCTTAAAAGGATTTTTTTGATTAATTGAACACAGAGGAAGAAGCCGACAATACTGTTTCTCACAAAAGAAACAGCTATTTTTAGGCATTTGCTTAAATTTTAGGTTTGCTTTGTTCCTGTTAAATCTCAGTCTTTACTTTGGCAAAAATCCCATTTTAAAAGCATGCTCTACAGTTTGGGACTTCAGCAGGGCTAAGCACATGTTTAAAGGCTTGGCTGAATAAGTTTTAAGAGTGTTTTTTACAGAATTGAAGCCATCAGTGGCTGGTAGAAGATGATTGCGCTTTTTGCCTTTGCAGGATTTAGGATGGCGTTTGGAGCAAGCTCTGCTTTATTAAAGAACAGTTGGGTAATAGGTGTGACTTGGGCTTAATGAAAACTGGCGCATAGGAGGTTCTGATAATTGTACCTACCTGAATGCTCTTCTTATTCCTTCAGATAATTTGAGAGCTTATTTTAAATACTAAGAAAGATACATTTATTTTCTTTAAGAAATAGTATTTACATACCTTAACACCTTGAGTTTCAACTGTTCTTTCCATTTCATACTATTTCTATTCAGTCACACTACAAAATAGGTAGAGAAGGTGAGATATGCACATGCACACAGGTTGGCCAATATGCTATTATAGCCACCTAGACATGTGGCTGCAGCTTCTGGGAATTATACTGACAGAACACATATTTTTTCCCTTGAAACAAAAAATTTGCAGACTTGGAGGGAACAGTGAGTAATTTACATCATTTAAAAAATGATGGGTCTGTCTGCTACCTAAACCTGGGGATTTTAAATAGGAATTTGGGACCATAAATATATTGATCTTCTGATACTACTAGCTGATTTTTTTTTTGCCTTTGTCCTTCAAGTTTCTTATAATGCATAGATTGATACCTGCTGACTACAGCTCCCTGCAACTAAAGAGGTGTTTGTATTGCTTTTTGCTGAGCAGGATTCTTAGTTTTGATGTAACAGGAAAAAAAGTGCCTCAGCATCAGTTAGGGAAGCATGCTTACATCAAAACTTGCTTAGCTGAGTTTCAGCTAGATTTAAGGTTAGTTGGTGGTGTAGACTGAAGTGTAATGTCGAATTGTGGGAGGTAGTTTTAAACAAGGTCTTGTCTAGGTACTGGAGTGGACTAATTTAAGGAGCAACTCTGCGTCTGCGGACAGATTGCTTCCAGTAGTCAAGGAGTCTTGCTGTCTTCCATATGGATGAGTTAGTAAGCTTGTTAGAGATGATCGTGTGAATGGTGCTTCTGGGTGTTTTAGAGACTTACTGAAATGTTGGCCCAGCTCTGAACTGTTTTCATGATCAAGATCAAATTATCTGAAATGAGCCAGGGTAACAGTAGAGCTGAATAGAAAACCCATGGAACTGCGTGGACTGAGCGCGGCGTATACAGAGACGTCAGGGACCTGCTGATAGCAAGGTCTCTGTCGGTTGTTAACTGCAACAAGGAGGATGTAGAACCTGGATGCATCCTTTCTTTCAAGCCCTTTGCTTATGTGGAAGAAACAGACCTTTATCTTCTTAATAACGTTTTATGTTGTTAATGTTTTAAGAGCAGCCTCTCAGAAAACAAAGAATAAAGGAAGTGAAAGGATGGGGCCCTTGCTGTTGAGGTTGTTATTTAGTCTGCAGGCAGGACTGGTTTTGGGACATGGTAACAAGCAATTCGACAAAAGTTTAAGTTTATTGCAAAATCCCTGTTTGCTGCAATGAAAATTGCTGATTTCTGATTTTTCAACCTGTTTTCTGAGGAAAAAAGACCTAAAGGAAACCTGACTTCGTTAGGCTGTTGACCAGCTTGGGAGTTTTTTGCTGTATGTGTGTGTGTATAGTAGAACTAAGAGGGAGCAGAATTTGCTCTCCCTCCTGTTTCCTCAAACCCCAAATATCTCTCTTAATTTCTAGTCAGATATTGCATTCAAGAAAACATCTTTACGTGTTGGGGACTGAATTTCTGAATGGCATGACTTGGTATAAGGTACTCTATTGTTATTTCCCTTTGGTTGTAAAGCTGTCAATCCCAGCTCAAAATTAGGAGTCGAGCCCCCAGGAATCCTAAAACTGGCTTGAAAAGAATCACAAAGCCTGATGAAACAGTGTTTTGCTTGTGATTTTTAAAGTTGCTTGGGCTGTGGTTTTTAAAGTTTCTCTGTACTCTTACTATTCACTCTGTACCACTGAGGGTTAGAAACTTAAATCTTCAACTTCATTTCATACATAACTAAGAAAAAAACCCCCCACAACCTGAGTACCATGAGATTCAAGGTAAAGACAACAGGAAATATTGTGACAGTCCTTAGAAATAAGAGAACTTAACCTCTGGTCATACTAGACATTGTAATATGAAAGTGTGATTAATCCAGTTTGCAAACCTTTCTGTAGTTGTAGAGAACGATAGGGGGAAAAAAACCCCAACTTGGAATCACTTAAAATATGTCCATCGTTACTCTGGTGCTATATTTAATTTTTTGACTTTTAATTCCCTCCTAGTTTCAGATGAAACCTGATCTGTGCCAAGAAGGAACATTGGAGAATTCTTTTGTGTCCAAGTTCCTGAATTGTTCTTTTCTGAAATCTATTTAATAAAGGCAGTGATATGTACCTTATGGGAATGTTATGAGGTTTTCTCAGATTAACAGGTGTAAATTCTCTGGCATTTGTAGGTAGGAAGTGCTTTAAAGGTTTATGATGGGTTTTAAAGTGATGCTTGGTATTGATGTTGCAGGTGGTGTCAAAAGAAAAGCTTCCTTGAGTACTTCTGAAACTCTTATCGTCAGTTGCCCAGTAAATTGCTCTTAAATACCTGCTAAAAATCTAACAGAGTTCCCACCTCAGTAAGTTTGCAGAATAGAGTAGGATTAGTTCATGGTACGTTTTGCTGCATGAATAGTCCATCTTTATTAAAGAAATGATGTTACCTGCACCTGTACCATGCTCCTAAAGAGCAGTGAAGTAGGAAGGAGTCGGCTTATGGGTCAGTTTGTACAAGGATTAATTTAAAGTGTCTTTTCTGTCTTGACAGGTTGGTTAACGCATAATGTTTTCTGGCTGATGTATTCCAACCCTTACACTTTAAACATTGTATTTATCAGCCCTTTATTAAATATACAAAACAAGACCACACTCGCCAAAGCCTGTCACAGCCCATTTTGTTGTCGCGGCGCATTTTGCTATACGCTGAGGAATGAGAGTCCAAGCCGCAGAGTCTGCTCGTTTTATCCTCAATGGTTTTTTAAACAGCTTGCAGCTTAAAATAATACATTATTAAGGTATTCAGACTTGTCAAAATTAATAATTAATATCACATTTATGTTCCCCACACATACACAGAGCCTTTCATTCGCTGCAGTTGTCTGTATTCCAGCCAGGCGACCGTGAGCTGGAACCTTCTCCCACGGCAGGGGTGCATCGGGAGGCTGGCGGGGCAACGCGGGGCTGCTGCCTTCGGGTCCCTCGCATGCCTGTGGTACCCAGCATCGGTTACTCTGTGAGTTATTGGAGTTTGTGTATCACCTGGTGATCTATTAATATTAAGAATGAAATTTTTAAGGAGGGGGGGTGGAATATCTCTACATGTTTATTTCTAAGATCCTGTAGGAATTTGCTTCTTGGGATAGGGGAGTAACTTAACAGGTGATTGTGAATGTTATTCAGGCTTGTTTTAAGACTGAGTAGGACTAATCTAATCAAATATCAGGTGAAGTATGAACATTTCTCGTGTGTTGAAAGAGATTACAGAGAAGATATCCTACTTACAGAACAGCTGTATTTCTGTGGCAAGTGCTCAGAGAGAGGGGCATGAAAAGTCAAATCATCCAATATTTCTTTTTTTCTTCACAGCTTAGGGATGACAGAATCCAGAATAAATAAAAAAATTTCAGTAAATGTTACCAAAGACAGCAGAAAAATTGCCCTAGGTTACAAACACACATCCCAAAACCAAAGCAAAAAACCCCAACGAAAATCAAGGGGAGTTAAGTTTTTTGTATCAGTATGGTCTTTAACAACAAACTGGTAGGATTAACAGTTGGGGAAATATTCAGAATGTTTTTTGTGTAGCATTGCACCATGGGAGGTTTAGGCTGGATATTAGAAAAAATTTCTTCACTGCAAGAGTGCTCAGGCATTGGAACAGGCTGCCCAGGGCAGTGGGGGAGTCACCATCCCTGGAGGGGGTCAAGAAACGTGTGGATGTGGTGCTTGGGGACATGGCTCAGTGAGTTAGGTGGTGTTGGGTTGATGATCCTTGAGGTCTTTTCCAACCCTAATGGTTCGATTCTATGACCACTTGGTGTGTGCTCTCTGCTCCGTTCCTATGCTCATGAGGAGGTATATTTTTTGCTGTGGGACATGGCTTTCTTGAAATTTGGAAAGCATCTGAAATAGAAATATTTTTGCTCAAAGGAGTCTGTGTTACTTTAGAATTTAATTTGGTTGATGGGTATTTCAGCATGTCCCATTGCAGGACAAGCGGTATACCAGCAAAATTGTGGAACTCCGAGTTTAGCTAAATTGAGCTGAGCAGAGAGAAACTTGGGTGCCTCAAAACAATTTCTATGAAAGGCCAGAACTACTTAAGGGAGCTCTTGAATGCTTTGGCAATCAGTCAGGAGCTGATTGTTTCCAACATTCACACCATTCAGATTTATTCTAGCCCCTTCTCTACTTTAGCTTGGTGTGTGGACTTACCTGAAGTGTTATACACAGGGAAGGGTGAACAAATGCATAAAAATACTGAAAGGGAGTCGCAGGAGAGATGGGGAGGGACTCTTCATCAGGGGGTGTAGCGATAGGATGAAGGGTAATGGTTTGAAGCTGAAAGAGGGGAGATTGAGATGAGATCTTGGGAAGAAATGTTTTCCTGTGCAGGGGGTGAGGCAGTGTCCCAGGGTGCCCAGAGAAGCTGTGGATGCCCCATCCCTGGAGGGGTTCAAGGCCAGGCTGGATGAGGCTTTGGGCAACCTGGGCTGGTGGGAGGTGTCCCTGCCCATGGCAGGGGGGGGGGCACTGGATGGGCTTTAAGGTCCCTTCCAACCCAAACCATTCTGTGATTCTATGAATCTATGGTAAGTCTGACTACAATTCACTTTTTGGAGTTTCCTTGAAGGCAGGACTCCATGGGTGCCAACCTGAGGGAAGTGCTCTGAAACATCTCTGTACACTTCTGCGTGCATCGTTGGCTGGGCTACTGAAAACCTGGTCAACAGGATGTATATAAAATAAGGAAATTAAAAAGCATTTAGATTGGTAATTTTATTATAGAATTGCTATACTTAGTATATATTTACTGTATACACACACACTATATTTTATATCTATCTACGCTATACATTATGTTATTTTTTTATAATCATGTTAGTATCAGAAAAGCAAACTGATAAAATTTGATGTTAAAAATCTGCAGTATCTGTAAGAAAAAAATGGAATGGGAAAGGCATTTCCTAATTTACTGTATATTCTTTTTCTTTTGGGTGCTCTAGAGCCTGCAAGATCAGTGTTGGATGTCAAAATGGCTGTATGTGTTCCAGGTGAACTCTTGTTTAGCTGGTGATAAAATATAAACACGGAAGACTGTTTTAAAATACACGTTCATTCCCCGAATTAATCTGTCCCACTTAAAAGAGATGTTTAAGAAAAGATGTATAATTTCTGTCAGTTTTGCAAATTTATTTAAATCAAGTGTTTTTAGAAGCTTTTTCTTTTTTTTTTTTTGTTACATGAAAGCTACAGCTGGTTAGAAGCAAACACACTGCATTAGTCAGGGTATCTCTGCGGCTTGATAATGTGCCAGAGAGCCACAATGATGAAATAACTTAAAAAATAGGGATTAAGAATTTTCTTTTTTTTTTAATGCTAGCATACAGTGCAGTTGTGCTTATTTAATATAGAGGGAAATGAGAACAGTAGGAGATTCTGAAAATGCGCACTCATTGTACAGAGGCATTAATTGTTGTATTTAAATTATACCCCGTGCTCTGAACCTCGATGTAATGTCTTCATGTGTTTCCAATGCATAAACTGAACTAAGGCAGTGCAAACGTGTGCTTCTTACCATCAGTTTTTGACCATGAAGGTGATTTGGAATAGACTCTTTCCAAGCCAGTTGGAGTCTAGAGGGTTTTTGTGGTCCCTCAAGCCAGTAACGATGCCGTGGTTAAGCGCACGCAAGTCCCTTTGCAGGATCAGAACTCTAAGCAGCAGGTGATGCTTTGTATCAGTTACAACTTCTAGGTACCACTTCATATTTTGTTCCTCCTGGTGTTTTTTTGAAAACAGATGGTGTACACGCACACATCTATTTTTAAGGTCAAATGTACTTTCCTAACTCTGCGGTTTTCCTGCAAAAAGGCCTGTTTGATATCTTACAGATATTAATGGACTAATTTTAGGAGGGAGTTAATAAAGGTGGAGTTGGAAAAATCCTAAAGGTAGATCAAATTTAAATATAAACATCTTTGCTGCTTTTTTAAAAGGAATTGAGGGAAAAGGGATATAGAAAATTACAGGCTTTGGTAAAATTGTGTCTCAGAGCAATGTTTTATTTCCAAAGCTGTGCAGAGTGTGCCAGTATATTTTAAAAAGACGTATCCCAAAACACTAGAAAATAATTGAGTCTTTATTACGCAAAAAGTTCCTACTTTACCAAATAATGGAAGCGTGGTAGGAAAATAAATTGGTCTTAACCAGATTGCTCCACTGCACGCTAGTGAACACAAGAAATAGTAGTAATGAAGATGTGGTTTCTGATGCTCTAGCAAAACGTGTTCCCAAACATTGAGCCATTTCATGAAAGGGAGAAAATATGAAACTGTGACACGTTATAAAGTGATGCAGCACAGTCCTATGCTCATTTAATTCTTAATCCTCACTTTGTGTCAGTGTCAGAAACACAATCTCTTGGACTGAAAACTAGAGCTCTGTATGAAAAAAAACAGTGAAGTGAAGAGACCTCATCACTCTCTGCAGTGAGGGGGGTGCTGGGCTCTGCTCTAAAGGAACAAGTGATGGGACAAGAGGAAACGGCCTCAAGTTGCACCAGGGGAGGTTTAGGCTGGAAATTAGAAAAAATGTCTTCACTGCAAGAGTGCTCAGGCATTGGAACAGGCTGCCCAGGGCAGTGGTGGAGTCACCATCCCTGGAGGGGTTTTCCTTGAGGTCTTTTCCAACCTTAATGATTCTATGATTCCAACATTTTTATTTCCACATATAACTCAAAATGGGAGTTGGATTTTAAATGTAAGAAAATCCACCTCTACTTTTCATTAGTGTAGCTTTGAGCTGAAAACTTTCAGCACTCATCCAAAAACAGATGTGCCGACGAAAGCGTGTTTCAATTCAAGAAGCTGGTGCTCGGATGAGCGTTTTGCAGCTACTGTGCTGAATATTTTGGTGATAATCACCAGCAACCCCCAAAGGTCTGTTTCCTCTTCTGGCTGCCTTAGCCCAGTGTCTGTCTTTCAGATGGTCAAGACTGCAAAGCATCACTGCAATCAACACGAAGATGGTTCCTCTCGTCTCGGTTACCCTCTCCCTGGCAGGCTGCTGGGGGATATGGGCAACAAAGTTGCTGGGTGAATGAGATCTGAAAAGAAGAATAAATAGGAGCAGGACTCAAAGGACGCGTGAGCTTTCTCCCACTCAGGGCTTGTGTGGAGCTTCTGTCATTATTTGCTGCCCAGAGCTGGAGCCAGGATTTGTGCCATAAAAATCTAGTCGGTAGCTGTGACTTGAGCTGGGTTTGCTCTCAAGCTGGCTGGTAACTGTAGTTGGCTCCCACTGTTCGTGGTACTGTTATCATGCAAGAGTTGTAACACATTAACTGGGAGCTTGTGTGTTTCAGCTGATCAGCTAAGTCACCCTGATTTTAGATCTGACCCTTAAGAAGATATGTTATGCCCTTCAGTAGACAGGGAGAGAGGACTCAAGGTATCAGAGAGCAGCCTCAAAATGTGAGGTTAATTTGGTGCGTTCATCAGTGCTGTTCCTATGCGTGTTTATAGCTCAGGGAAGGGATGAGCGATGTACTTTGCTGTGAACACTCTGGTTTGGTTTACTTCTAGTCAGCAACACTAACACACCACAGTTCCTGACAAGGACATTAGGTGATAGAAGATATGAGGAAATTTGGTATAAAATTGTTATTTTGCACTCCCCAGAACAGTGGAGCTGAAATCTCGAATCCAGTGGAAGAGCCAGTGGCTCAACTTCAGTAGGAGTGGGGTTTTGTTGTTTAGACTTGTATTGGTTTAGGCTTTGGTTGTTACTTAGTGGGAAAAAACGGAAATCCATGATCTGTATGTTTAAGAGGCAGTTCTCTGAAGCTGTTGTTCAGTTTCATAACAGATGTATCTTTCTATTTCCTTTCTTTGGTTCAAGTTAATTTAATTTTTTTTTTTTTTGATGGGTCAACTTCATATCAGCAGTGTTTACACTAGATGAGGTATTGTCTGCCCATGGAGCTTTTAGTGGTACCACGTGGCATCTGCCCTCCCTGGGTTTGCCTAAACCCAAAGTTGGAATAAACTTCTTGTACCCTAACAAATTCAGCAGAAATGTGATGATGCCTTTGTTAAAGGAGGAGGTTGATTATCACACATGTGATTAATGTCCTTTGAAGATGTTACATGGTTCTAGTTGTTAGGACTGGCCCATCAGTTGTTTCTAAAACAATGTGGCACCAGGTCTTTTCTTTAGGCTTTGGGGGTTGGAGTCTGGCCAGCAAGGGACGAGTAGAACCAGTACCCTGGCATTTCTGTTGGCTCTTATACAAACGAGAGCTGATTGGTAGTAGCCAAGCCCAGATTTGTTTTCATATTGTATTTAACCAATCCAAATTAATTAAATGACACTTATTAAAAATGAGTGGTAATTCTCTTTTACTTGCTCTGGCATTTATTTTTTTTTCTCCTGTTAAGAAACAAGTTTGTAATGAGATATTATGCAAGTGATAACTTGGTGTCTCAACAGACAGAAATGTTTTCCTAATAAAATGAGGAAGTTAACTTTACGAAGAGAATTTGAATCGGAAATGTGTCAATGGGTGCAAAGATCATATAGACTGGGACACAAGGAGCTTCTTAGTAAGGATATTGTTAACCATAAAAAAAAAGAATTGTTGAATAGGGGAACAGTGTTTTAAAATAGGGAAACCAGGGGACCAAAGAACAGTTTTCCCCTAAATAATTTTGCTGGTGAATGAGTATTCTTCCCAAATTGTACAGATTTAAGATCTAACACCCATTCCAGGTTTTGCCTATGTCAGCTGAAAGGCAGAATGGCTATTTGATGAGATGATGGACGAGTTGCCTCAGACCCGACGTAGTGTTCAGTACCAGTGGGAAGCTAGATGTATGTGTGCATGGCACACTCTTCTGTACTTGAGTGTCTTGTACGAGCAAGGTTAGTGGAGTTTAATTTTTGTCTGGGGAGTTTTTATACAATAATGTGTACATATGAATGTAACCACGAGTTTCTTTGGTATGGCACTACTATTAAGTTTTTATAAAAACAACTGCACTTCTATTCGGTATATTCTGTAAAACTTTAAATAACTACCAGAATTATTTACTGTAGCTTAATACAATCTTACATACGATATGTTTTTATAAGCAACTGAATTATACTCAAATGAGATTCCTAGGAAACCAGGATGATCTAAACTGATGTCTTAATGCTTTTTTTTCTTTCTTTTCTTACTGTATGCAAATCCTCATTGTTAGTTTACCTGAGGATTAAGGGATTTACATTATAGGTACACTTAAACTTACTCTCTAGTGTCTAACCTGTCATGAGAATTTTGCATTTCAACTACAGCTCCTGGAAACTTTCTGCAGACCTGCGTCTGTAGGACTACAGCAAATAGAGCCTCTTCACTGCCACCTCCCTTTAGATAGACTGTTGACTGTGCTTTCATATTAAATTACTTGTTTTGAAGACAATTACTAGTCAGAATTGAAGGAGGAAAAGGTAAAACACTTTTTCTTTTAAAAAAAATTAAATCTCAATTTCTTTGTGCTGCCTCTTAGAATAATCGTATCTTTGGTTGATATATATGAACCAGAATTGATCACTTAGGATATAGTTGTTGTCCCCTATCTGGGAATCAAATTACTAATGAATTTGTACTTTACTGAAAGTATCACCATTTCCCATTCTGTTCACTGCAGCGGTGTCAAACTTGGGTGAAGAAAGTCCTGGTAGACAGCTGGTCCTTGCTTTTTCCTCAGTTACACCAGACTGGGAGTCCATAAAGGGTCTGTGTGTCGCTCGTCTTTGCCCGTTGTACCCACACCCCCATGCAGAACGTGTATGTTTTGCAGGGTGTGCAAAAATCCCTGTACACTGGAAAGAAAAAGGTTAACTGTGGCTTAAGGAACATTGGCTGGAGGAAGCCAAGAAAACCATTTGCAGTCCAGAAAACTGTCCAGCAGTTTGTGCTACGGAAACACATATGCTTTTTCTCTCACCTTATAATGGATGCTAGTATTAAGGTGACTGCACTGTAAATCCTTTCCAGATAATCTGGTCAAGGATCATGCTAACTCTAGTGAACGCTAGTTTGGGCCCAGAGTGGTGTAAAACATTTTCAAAGAGATTTTTGGCTGAGTTAGTCTGGTTTGGAGACTACAGAACACAAGCATTTGGGGTGCAATCTAAGAAGTGCGCCTTTTAAACACAGATTGTGTTTCCTGAATGTTGTAATACTCTTATTGGAAAATGCAGCTTTGATTTGGCCTGCCTTAGGATTTTAAGTTTAGACAGTACAAGCTTTGAAAATTTGTAGATGTGTGTCAGAAAAATACAAAATTTGTGGTTGTGGTTGTGGCCGAGCATAAACCAGAATGATAGGCACTTTAGCCAGTGTAAATTTATGGCTGGAACAATTTACATTGAGAATAAACAGTTTAATGGATAGCTGGGAGGATTAAAGGATGCTCAATCCATCAGATTAAACATGTCATTCTGGCTGGTGAATGGTGCCATTATCTGACTTGGAAGCGAACATTCTTTCAGAGGAGCCATTTTTACTAGTTTACATCTCTTGACAAAGGCTTCCCTAATTCCGTCGGTGATACCTTGGCCCTGCCGAAATCAGGGGCAACACTTCCACTGGCTTCAGCGAGTCCAGGGTTTCTCCCTTTATCTTTCTGGTGTGTTAAATGCTGAGCGATCCCTAATGAGCACAGCTGGCTGCAGCCAGTTTCTCTTTGAATCTGAATGATGAGCTTTGAAACACGACTCTGAGGTGCGATGGCCAACGGTCAGCGTGCTGTTCTGCTTCGGAGGTTTACATTATCATTTTTGCTAAGTGTTACTAAAAGAAATAGTAAGATAACTAGTGCTGACACGCAGTCCATTTTATCATAAATCAGTGATGTTTTACACACTTTTCCTATTCGACTTAGATACATAGATAAGGAAAAGCAACACTAGTTTGGAAGGAGGACACGGATTCAAAACTTTCCATGGATTGTGGCTGGTGAGGTGGCCCTTAGTTTCCTACTCTGTGGTTCCCATTTCCCCAGCTCAGAAAAAAAAAAAAAAAGAAAAAGAAAAAAGCAGTTTATTGTACCCTTTTCATTAGCTGATGCAATGCAAGAAGACTTTTTTCTAGATAAGAAATAATAGTTTATGGACTGAGTTTTGTTGTTTACACAGTGAATCTCTTCAAGTTTGGAAAAAGCATAATGTTTGTGCCAGATTTTAATAAGGGCCAATGTCATGCTAAAACTGTTCTGTGGAATAAATGAGGTGTAAAACTTGTTAGTGAAGGATAAATACAGAAACTTTGAGTTTGTAAATATTCAAAATAGATGTCACCAATCATAACATCAGCTTGTACCATCAAGCAGTTCCAAACAGTTGTAGGAGTTGCCCAGTCGTAAGCAGGTACCTCCCTAACCCCTTCCCGAGCTTTTTAAGGAAGACTGAACCTCACTAAAGCACTAAGTTGGACTGAGCTTTGGAGGCTGGAGGCTACTTTATTAATAGCACTGTTTAAAGCCCTACCTGATCCATAGCCTGACTTAAAAATGGAATTCAGCTTCTGCCAAAGGTGAAGAGGATCTCTTTTCCTGGCTCTAGGAAAAAAGTTAAATACCATTGTTTTTATTAATATTTATTAATTTTCTTAACCATCGGTCTGCACATTCTTGGCCCACAGCAAAACATGATGCAATTCATCTAACTCTTCAAGTCAGATTTTGCATTTATTTGCATTACTCACCTTTTCTGCAAGTCCAGAGATTAAGTACAGGCAGACACCACAACGTGGCTGACAAGCCATAATTTACCAAGCTGAAGTAATTTGGTTTTGATTTTGAGTCCTGACTTAGCTTTTAAGGGTAACTGAATATAAATGTTAATCAATCGCCTCTGCTCTGTATGCCACGGTGGCAGCAGGCAGCAATCACCCAGGGGACATCCCTTTGCTGATGGCAGCTGGAGCAGTGGCTGAGGGACGCGGGAGATGAAGGTGCTCGGGTGAGTAGCATCTCTTGTGGTTCTCTCCTCTGCCACCTTTAAGGGGCTTTTTAACACTCTATTCCTTTCACATTTCCTTGTGGAAACATTCAAACTGACTGTCTGGAACAGCAGACTGGCTTGTTATTTCCAGTTGGAGGCTCCTGGCATCAAGAAAAGCATTAGGAGAGCATGAAAACCAGCACTCTTTCCTCTGAATTTCTTGCATTCCAAGCAAGGACCACAAAAGCCTTTGGTAGCCGCTTCCCAGCCTGCCTTCCACTGAAAGACAGTGATACGTCCACATGTTTAACAGTTCTTTTTAAAAAAAATTTCTATTTCTTAATGTATTTTTTTTTTTTTACAATATGTAGGATTTCTTCTAATTCTCCTTGTATCTCATGGTGCTCAAGGGGGTTCAACAGCATTTCTGATAAAGCAATGCAATTTGAATTATTGGGAGAGAGAGGTGATCATTGGAAATGCTTGTAAGATAAAATACATTCTATTTGGAGTTTTCATAAGTCATCACACCAAAAGTTTGGTTGTTTACTCTGAAGAGTATGTTTTTGGTAAAGACATACCCTTTTTCCTATAGAAAGGCATGGTCATCTTGGCAAGGAGCAGAATTATGCCAGTGCTAAATGCTCGTGGAAGTCACCTGAAAATGTTGCTTAACAAATTGAAATAAAAAAACCCTCAAGAGTCAGAGAATCATCCTTTTCCTGAAAAGCATCCAAAACATCCAAACAGACTTTATGGGAACTAAAGTTCTTGGTTTTCTCAGTTCTTCTGCCCTAGTGTGAGCAGCTTGAAGCTCCAGATTTTTCCACCAAGAATATGCGGAACTTCAGTTCCTCCTTCAGAAGCAGAACCTGGCTGTAATAAACTGAATTCGAGAGGGGGAGTGGAGGCAAATGACAATTCATATGGGCAAAGAAGGAAAGTATAAAGTTTGGCAGCTTAGAAAAATTCCTTACATTAATTAGGTGAAGAGCTAATATTTAGAACAGTCTTCTTAATCTGCAAAGTGGAAAATAATGTGTAAATAAAGAGGAGGCAAAATCTTGCTTTAGAGAAGTGGGGGAGTAGAGAGACACAAGTGCATGAGGCGGGCTGGAGCTAGTTAATCCAGAGTTGTAGAAACGAGGAGGGGTGTCTGAAGCTGGAAATTTTGTAATGGAAAGTCTAGCAGTCACCGCTAAAATAAATTATGGACATGAGTGCAGCGTGTGTGATGTTTCATGGAATTGGTATGCTTGCGTAAAGAGGGTTCCCTTCTCAATTTTTTTCTGTTCTCTTCTTAAAAGTTTATATATTATGCTGCATTTGGTTTTGCTTTATGACTTTAACATTCATACAAGGGTGATTCTTTAGCAGTTATTTTATCTTTCATGGGTGTTGTACTGTTGAACAGCTTGAACAGCAAATGGAACACCGAGGACAAGAGCTCATTCTGAACCTACAGGTGCAGAAATTTATGGAAAGATCCGTTTATTACAACAGGCTGCTTGTGCGTTATGACAAATGTAAGCTAGGCTTTACAGATCTCTGTATGCACTACGGATATTAAAGTTTTCAGTGTACCAACAATCTAATGAAAGGCACGAGTGACATGAGTGATATTTTTCAGCAGGAGGAGTGCAGTTAATTTTTATCTCCTGCAAACATAGCTAAACTTTTGGAATGAGGTTGTGGACTCCATCAAAGTCCTAGCGGCTCAAAATTCATACTCTAGTTCGGCAGGAACAGGGTTTCATCCGTGTTTGAGAGGCATTTCACCAGCTGCTTCAGCAGTTCCGTCTTCATCCCTAAAGCAAAGGGGTGAAAATCCGGTCGATACTGGTGTGTCGTTCATTACTCACTCTCCCCATTCAGTCTTGAATTGAATGCAAGAAGCATTTTTGTGTCCTGTTTACTCTTTCTAGACTTGGATCCTGGCAGTAGTATAATAACAGTAGATTAAATGATGCTCGGTTCAGTCATCAAATTTCATCCTGTGGCTGTTGGATCGTCTTCCTGGTTTTCATCTGTTGTGTACTCCATAGAAAGATGGGCTTGAGTGAGGGCTACTTCCAACACAAATTGTAATCACTTGAAATAGTCACTCCTTTGGAATCTGCACATTTTTTATTTCCATATGAGATGCAATTTAATCATTAAGGGAATTTTTTTAGCGCCAGTGTAGCATACCTTCATAGGAGGAAGTTGACCCCAATTTTGTAAGCGGGTGTTTATGAAGTCAAAGGTGGACTCTTAAACAGACTTAGAAGCTGGGCCAGCAGCAGAATGCCCAATCTGGCACACACAGGAGAAATTATCCACGATTAAAGACTTTCTGATTAATATGGCTTATGTGCCAAAACTGCACATGCAGCGTATGATCTCAATTAGAGTGAAACCTAATTCTTCAAGGCTAAGCTCCAGATTCATTCTGTAATTTCTTCTTTGTTTAACTTGGACATTTTTTGACAACAGGATCTAAAAGAAATGTGGGGGGAAGGGGCAGAAACCCCCCTACCATTATAAATTGCAGTTCTGTAGAAAATATCTTTCTCATGATACTGCTCTGAATACCTTGACTATTTAATTTTTAGAGGGGCTGTTGTGCATTCCTCTAAGGCACTGCCGTTTAGTGTTGCTAATGGAGCTGTAACAGTTTTTGGGAAAGAATGAATACTCGTGTACAGGTTTTCAGCTTAAAAAGTAACTCTTGCCAAAGAAAACTGCTTGAAGGTGGAAAGGAATAAGTATATAATCACGCCACTGTCATTACCTCTGATATTAAGAAAGTAGGAAATGTCAAAGGCCTGTAAGAAAAATAAGTTCAGGTTTAATGAGTCTGCTGGAGAGGAATTATCAACATTAATCATTTAGCTAGTGGACTAACATAGCTGGCATCAATAGAATAACTTTTTCCATCCTGTTTTAATACGTAGCAGCTCTAGCCTGTTTCTGAGATTTTTTTTTTCCCCCTGCTAATCCCAAAACATCCTGGAAACACAAACTCCAATGAACTAGTATCATCGCATTTTAAGTGCTCTTCCAAACCAGTATTAGTACTACTTGGAGAGAATTCAGAGGGTGGGCTCCTCGTGGGTGGGGAAACGAGGGGTTCCAGGCCCCAGGGAATCTGTGCGTGTGGGACTGTGAAAGCTGCCCAGCGGAGCAGGGCACACGGTCCCGGTGTGCTGTGTGTACCAGAGGTGCAGGATGCTGGTAAATCTCTGTGCCTGCGTGGAGTGCTTTTTGGGGGTGGGGCCAAACACAGAACTGATGCTGTAGTCTAGTGTGAAGTCGCTGTTCAAACTTCTCTTGTTCAAACAGCTCTGGAGTCCTCAGTGCAAGAAGGACATGGACCTGCTGGAGTGGGGCCGGAGGAGGCCACAGAGATGGTCAGAAGCTGGAGCAGCTCCCGTGGGACGTGTCCCTGCCCATGGCAGGGGGGTGGATCTAGATGATCTTTAAGGTCCCTTCCTCTATAAGAGCAACCGTCCCTCCGCTTGCCCCTGTCACACAGCTCTCTGGGGCTGGGGTCCCAGATACACAAGGTATCTGTCCCCTGGTAAAGTGTTGGCTTCTGTTGGAAAAACACCTTCGGATCTAGCAGCGTTAGTGAAGAGTAAGGGTTACCACAATTTAATATGTAAGTGAACAAATCATAAGCGGTNGGGGCCGGGGCCGTGGGGGGCGGGGCCACCTCCCTCCTCCAGCTGCTGAGCTCTGGTGCCTTCGCTGCGGCCAGAGGCTTGGTCTTGGAGGGCGGTTGTTGGGTATCTTACAGATTTAGAATTGCTTTGGATGGAGATGCTGGGAGAACATACNCCCCTGTCACACAGCTCTCTGGGGCTGGGGTCCCAGATACACAAGGTATCTGTCCCTTGGTAAAGTGTTGGCTTCTGTTGGAAAAACACCTTCGGATCTAGCAGCGTTAGTGAAGAGTAAGGGTTACCACAATTTAATATGTAAGTGAACAAATCATAAGCGGTAGTACATTTATCTCATAAGAAAGTGATTTCTTTTTTTTTGTGTGATGTAAGAAGATATAAAAGTAATAGATTTAGTTTTGGTCATTGTCATTTCGATGAATTTGTTGTTTATGGTATTTGTCAGAAGAATTACCTTTGGAAGTAGTTCTCCTGCTTCCCAGCGGCTCTGCTGCCAGCGAGGCTGGGAGCTGGGCGGGGTGCTGCCAGGCAGGGCCCGCAGGGGGGCGCCGGTGAGCAGCACATGGGGCAGAGGGGGCGGGGCCGGGGCCGTGGGGGGCGGGGCCACCTCCCTCCTCCAGCTGCTGAGCTCTGGTGCCTTCGCTGCGGCCAGAGGCTTGGTCTTGGAGGGCGGTTGTTGGGTATCTTACAGATTTAGAATTGCTTTGGATGGAGATGCTGGGAGAACATACATCTCTACATAATTAAAAAAAAAATTACCTTTTTTTTTAAACTGATTATTCTATGTTAAAACAGGAGAAAGTGGTGTTTGTAACTATAGCAAGGGAAATTCTGGAGCACAGTCTGGAAGAGGATGTAGCTTCTGTGTAGAAGAGTTGATTTGGGGTGTCTATATCCTTTTTTAAAGAGGTATTAGTTGATGTATAAGAGGTATGTAAAATGTTACAACATTTCGTAGCCTCTCTATTCCTGCTTTTTATTTAAATAATGAAAAAGCTAAAACTTGTACCCACAGATATGTGGGCAATCCCCCAAAAAATGGAATTTTGAAAATTTCATAGGTTTGTATATTTTTTAAGGTCCAAGGGGGCCACTGCAGTAGTGTGTAATCTGACTCCCATTTTAATGTCCTTGATGGATTTTTACATTTAAAAAAAATTGATGAAATTAGAGATAGATACCATAGAATCATTAAGGTTGGAAAAGACCTCAAGGATCATCAAGTCCAACCATCATGAGGTCTCTTCTAATAACGGACAAATCAGCATTTTGCCGTTGCACATACTATGTGCCTTGAGACCAGAATGTGTTCTTTCTCAGGAACGTAGGTGAAGGAAAAATGTGTTTTAGCTGGTAAACTGTAAAAATGGTACTGACCCGTGTTCCTGGTACCACTGGAGCCAGTGCAGAGCCAGACAACAGATGATGTCCTGTAGTGCTTCCTATAACCGGGAGGAATCAATTGCAACTTCTGAAATAATTTTGTGTCTTGAAATGCCTCCTTTCCTTACCCCGATGTGCAGTGGCTTGAGTGGACAGCTTTCTATTGACATCAGAGAGCAAGTATTTACACATGCTCCTACTCCTGTAGTATTGTAAGATCAGATGCACTCATATTCCGTGGTAACACAATAACCCTTGTGGCTTCTGCGTGGCTTTGGCAGATATTTTCTGTGAAATGGAATCCATATGCTGGGGTGACCCTTAATGAAACCCTTTCTCTAATTGCTGTATTAAGCTTGCTATTTCCTTCTCATTGTTTATGCTTTTAAATCTATAATATATTCCAAATTAAGTATGTTTGAATGACAGCATTCTGATTTAATTATATACTTTATCATTGATTAGGCTGGACAATCCAAACAGTGCATAAGCTCTGCTGGAATAGCCTCATGAATAGAACCAGGCAACTGTGAGGTTCTTATTCTAATAAAGTAAAGCTAGATTAAAGTATTCTATTAAGTAAGTTAGAACTTCTGCCTCTGTGATTTTGGAAAATAGTAGCAGTGTTTTCCAGACCATCTCCAGCGAAATAATTTTCTGGCTAGCTATTTTTTTCTTAAATTCCTCATTCCTTGTGTAATTTGATTTTTAATATTCTTTATTTATTCTTTGCTTCCAGTTACTCAGCATGCTCAGAATAAAAATGAATATAGTTAGCATTACCGAGTTTACAGTACCAGTGCTTGGTTTTGCTTAGGAATAAAGGTTTGGTCTGTACTCAGTTTCATAAAGTTAGCATAGTTGAGAATGAAACAATCAGCAAATTAAGTTGGGGGGAGTGTGGAGAGAGGCCCAGAGCAGAGAAAGCAGACTGGTAAGGACCTTTCAGTGTTCACCGTTCTGCAATGTTGGTGATGTCAGGATCGGAACAAGGGAGGCTTTAGAAAGAGAGAAGGAAAGGTGATCCAGACAAAGTGGATGACTGTATAAAGCACAGAGTCATGAAAATGGAGAGAAAACAAAAGGTCCAAGTAAAGCGCTTGTGCAGGGAAGATGAATGGAGCAGCTGGACAAGTGTGCGCAATAAGCTCGACCAGGAGAAGTTTCAAAGGCAAAATGAAAGAATCAAAAGATTGGCGAGGCAAGGGCAGAAACCAACAGCCCGTCGTTATGAATGGAGATAGTTATAAACAAGAGATCCTTGGCTGAGGAGGGGAGGTAAAAGTCTAAAAGGTGGGAAATGAGGAAGCTGTGGCGATGTGGGGGCAGCACGCCAGTGAACAGTAACAATGATGAGGAAGAAAGGTTGGGCTTTGGAGGTGGTGAAGACAAGCTGATTGACTGCCTTGACAGGCTGAATAAGGAAATGCAGAAGAGGCACTGAGGGCGTCACCCCAGCTGGGGAGGAGTAAGCAGATGAAGAGGGTGAAAAATTACCAGTTCAGTCATCCCCTTGCTGGTGGTGAACTGGAAGATGAAGAAGAGTAAGATGTGGGAGAGGGCATATGTTGTTTTCAGAAAAAGGCTGTTGATGGGAGAGATTGCCAAATCAGAAGTTCGTTTAGACATGCTGGCAGATGCGCATAGTAGCAATGTGGAATGAAGTGGTGCTGGCATGTTGCTACAAAGAAGACATGAAATTAGAGCTTAAGTGGATCAGAAAGTTATAAAGTATGGATTTCCAAGAAAGAAGGAAGCAAGGAGCAGGAAGATGCTGATGGTCAAGCACAGTGGACAGTCTGAAGAGTGGAGCATGAGGAAGAGAGCTTTGATGCAACCACATGTGCGGCTGTGGGGCTTCCAGCAGGAAGAGGGTTGAAACTGGGTCGTGCATGACTAGGAAGGAGATACTGCCAGCCAGCAGAACATGTCAGTGCTAAACGTCAGTTTAACAAGAGACTGCGGCAGTTGGAGCAGCAGTTGGCCAAGAGAAGGGTTTACTCAATGTTGTATCCAATGAAAAGAGAAGAGGACATCAACTGGGGTGGATGACACAGACTCTGTGTGCAGTTGGGTGACTTTCCGAAGTGTTTCCACAGAAGAGGTCATTTTCCTGTGTTTGCTTTAGCCTTGTCCACACCCTTATATTTATTTGATGATAATATTCTAGCAAGTCTAATTTTATAGGCAACAGAAGTTCAGGGCTTGCTTTGTCATCCTAAATCCTGCAGTGTCAGCCTCTAAGAGACCGGAAGTTTACATCTATTACTT
The DNA here is from genome assembly GCA_013400615.1 of Syrrhaptes paradoxus. Lineage (NCBI taxonomy): Eukaryota > Metazoa > Chordata > Aves > Pterocliformes > Pteroclidae > Syrrhaptes > Syrrhaptes paradoxus. The sequence continues at coordinate 47,193 of VZTO01009091.1, read as the reverse complement.
TAGGTCAGCTCTGACTTCTGCCGTGTATTGACATAGTTGCTTCTATAAGCAGTTTATAGTGCCACAACAAAACCATTAGATTAGTGTGTATGTGGCACGTAAACGTTTCCGATGACTCAATGGCCATGTTGAGTGGTTCAAGATGACAAAAACATTCCTACTAGCATCCAGGCTTGCCAACGGAGGGACTTCCCAGAGAGTTTGAACCTCACCTATTGTGTGGGGAAGGAGGAGGTAGGACAGAAGAGTGCAAGTAGCTGGGAGTCCCACCATGGAGCTCAAATTCATTGCTGCAAACCTGGGTAATGGTTTCTGAATTTCTTGACGCTGGTGCAGATTAGAGGTAATTACACTGGAGATGTTTACTGCTTGTGGAGAACTGCGGTTCTAGTTAGCTACTAACGCACACTTTGTTTTATAGCAGCTGCAGTTTTTAAAGTAGCCCAATGCAAAATGTGTCACTCTGTTTTATATGCCTGGTATTGCCGTGCTCTCTCTTACTCTGTACAGCAGTTACAGCACAGTTTAATTTACAAATCATTACAGTGTTTAGCCATTACCAGTACAAAGTAGTTACTTTCTCTGTGCAATTGAAGCCTAATTTTCATGCCATCTGAAACTTTCAGGCATCAGGTAACACTTTATTTTATAAGGAAAAAAATAACCATTTATTTAAATTGTAGAATCTGTGTATTTACAGAGTGGCTGATTTTTGCTCTTCAGGTTTCACAGCAATTACATTGGAAGCGATTTCTGAAAAACTGGGCTCTTGTTTCTGAAAAAATAAGTTATCAGCAATTGCTTCCTATGCTTGCATAATTGCTTGAATAGTTGCACTCTACAAAATTAAGGAAATTACTCTTTAATGCTGCCTAATAATTCTGATAGTTTGTTAATCCACAAAGATCACAGAGGGTCTAAAAGCTGTGTAACTCAGATATTAAGGTGATAATCCGGAGCAGATTTCTTGTGTGGTTAGTGTGAAATGTGTTTACACGTCAACGAGACAAAGTGAATTTTTAATTAATTTCAGTTTTAAGTAAAAAAGGAAAATTGGTCACAAGCATACACAAGGCGGATGATCAGAGTGAATTTGAAGTGTTTCCTGTGGATAAAGTCTGCACCCCTTTAGCAGGGTATTTAAATACTTGGTCGGTGAAGCAGTTGCATACGTGCTGGGTATTGCACGTGGTTTCCCAGCCGTCCTGTTGCAGCTGATGATTCCGTTGACACTTCTCATGTGCGGTCTCTTGGATGTAAGCTGCAGTATTTTTACTGGATATGTTGGCATCTCCTTTTGACTTCTTCCTTAAAGTCTTTGGGGGGGGGAAGTGATGGAAATTGTACAGAACTGAGCTAGAGATGCCTATTGGAAATCCGTATACACACAACACTGGTGGAAGCCAGGATGAATGGTCAGGACACAACGACAGGGACAGCAGTACTTTCCTGTGACTACTAGGTTTCAAACAGGAATGCCAAATGATTTTTCTCTTAAAAATTGCTTCCTATTTTATGTAAGGCACAGTTTTATATATAATACTGTCTACATGCTTCATATGACAAATATTTTATTGCCTAAAGAACTTGCATTCTTCATGGCATAGCCTCATCTGTAGATTCTTACATAAATTATTAATAAAAAAGTTAAAGTTGCCTTTTATCGAAACCTAGACTGCTGAGATATGAGGGAGCTTCCTGAAAAAGAAGGTTTATGAATATCCATTATTTTTTCTAGGAGGGATAGTTTTATTCTTTTGAGTTGAGCACACTTTTCCTATCCACACGTAAAAGTCTGTAGCAGGAGCTGTGAACTCCTTTATTTCTTCATGAAATTTCTACCTTCGTGATTTTTTTTTGTTCCCAGAATGTGCTCTGAGTGCAGCCTGTGTGCAGCCTTGGACTTCAGAGACTAACAAAATTTAAATCAGTTTTACACAAATAGTTTTGGTCAGAGAAGCTCAGTCTTGCTGAACTGAGTCCACAGATTGTAAAAGGTGTTTAATTACAGAATGTCATTAATTAGCCCCAATATTCCTGTCAAAAAGACTCCCTTTCTAAGTATCCTGCACTCTGTAGTTAGCAGAAAAACTTAACTCACTGGTGCTTATTCTGTCTTTTTATCACTTTTTTCTGTACCTTAACTGAGTGTTCATCTGGCAGTGCCATCCACTTCGGGTTTTGAATTTTTCCTGTAGTTTCTTCTTTTACCCCACATAGCACCTTTTTAGTGTTGTTTGAACGTTGCTTCTGCCTTTATCTTGTGTTGTTTTCCATGATATCATGTTCTTATTATGTTCATTCTTGTCTTCTTATCATTCTTCTCATGCACGCCTCTCTCTTACCTTGGATTCTTGTTTTCTGATTCCTCTTTCTTCAGCTGCTTATGCAGGAGCAAAGGCTGCTGGGGTACGTGGAGGGTATGTGTAAGGTAAAAGAGATGACATCAGCAGGGAGCAATTGAGTATCAGTGTCTGTAGGCTTTATAAAACAGTAACAAATATGGTGCAAAAATTTATCTGTTATTTTTTTACATCAGCTTATAAGACCCGGGATCTACAAATTAATTCATTCAGGCATGTCTAACAATCTCTTTTATCAGTTAACTCTTTTTTTGGTGACTATATTGTTGGATAAGAGAGATTTAATCAACAGTTCTAAAAAATCCTGTAGTTGTGTGTTGTCTGCCTCCGTAGTTTATACCCTTTCCATCCTATTGGATATCCTTCAAGGTCAGGACTCATCTAGAAAGGTGTGTGTATGGCATGGCAGGCCAGAAGAAAGAACAGAGCTGAGCAGCATGGTAATCAAACATCTTGTCAAAACATTTCCTAATTGTATAAGCTTTCTGCTAGAGGTAGGATGCTTTAATAAAAAACTTTGAATTTTTTTTTTTGGTTGGTTTTCATGGTGTTAAGGTTTCACCCAGTGTCCAAGCTCTATGTCCCAGATCATATAGTAACTTTATTTAGTAGGAATGGCACTCTACTCTGTTTTTGTGGAGACACCTAAGTGCCCTGTTGTGTTTTATAGGCACGACTGCGAACATACTGCCTGTTAACTGTGGGGGTACAATAACCCTTGGTCTTGGATTGTCGTTCTCTTCACCAGCAGATGGAGACCCAGATCGTGGGACCTGAGTTTGCAACAGATCCTGAGACCCGGGTTTGCAGGCATAGCGAGTGGTTAACACATCATAACTGGTTGCCGGTGAATTTCAGTGAAATTTCCATGTCCCTGTACCTTTGAGATTGGGTTCCAAATCCGTGGACATCTGGAGGCCTCTAATCCTCTCCTAGATTTTGGCTGAAAACTTTGACAGCGGAAGCAAGGAAGAGGTAGGTGGACACTGCTCTCTAACAACAAGAACCAAACAACTTAAACGTTTCAATACCTCTGTACAGAGTTATGACAAATTACAGCATTGTGTTAGCCTGGGATGGCATGGGTCTTGCAGGAAGAAAAACAATGGTATAGAAAATGTCTTCCTCTAGGATCCATCCCAGATGCTTGGGCTTAAAGCAGCTATAGTACTTTCCTCCAGGACTGCTTGCTGTCTGCAGGACACCTCTGCCAAGGGCTGAGCCTGGAGGGCTTGAATTTTCTCCGTATCGTCTGGCCAAGGTGAAGGCTGGGATGCGGGTGCTTGCTTCACTAATGCCTTGTTGAGGTCCTTCCCACTTTCTGCCCATGGAGTTCCTGTTAACTGGGTAATGGGAGTCTCAAAGGACTGTAGTACTTCTTTAGTACTTATAAGTAACATAAGCCGTGCAGACCATGATTTATTGGCTGTCTGTCCAGGAGGCACTGTCTCTCTGACTGCTTAAACTCCACTTACCCTGCTTTGCAGGTCTTTGGTATTCTCTGGATGTTCTTGCTTATTCCAGATTCTTGGGTTTGGGACAGAAAGTGGGCAGATTGCGTGTTAAAAAAAAAAAAAATTGCTACTATTTTGTGTCTTAATTTTGCCTGTTCTAAATACCTGACTTTTGGGAAAATCATACGTCTCGGTTTCACCTCCAGCCGTTTTATCACAGAACATGCTGTTTGGTGGAACATTATTCTTAATGATGGAAACTAGATTGAGATAATCTTCTGTCAGAGAGGTGAAAAAGATGGCCCTGAAAATACCCAACAGCCAGGTCAAGTCCAGCTGGGGACATGAGGGGTGCAATCTATCTTCAGGTGCTTCTTTGTCTTTAGGAACCTGAAACTGGTGTTGGTTATGTCCAGATAACACAAAAAATGGTTGCTGAGATGCTAACACTCTTGATTTTGATCATGGTACTTGCTGCAGTAGTCAGCACGGAAAAATGCGTGGGAGGAAAATGTGATCAGATGCGTTCAGAAATTCTTCTGCTTTCTTTAACAGTGTTGAAGTAAATTGTGATAGTACCGCCTACTTGAAAAAGGCTTAATAGTGCTATAAAAGGGGTTGAACAGTCATGATTTCCAAAAGGATGTCCATGCTTTATACCAAGTCTCAATTTAGTTGCAACTTACCTTTCTGCATGCACGAGCTGTTTAGAAGCACAGACATGGCAGAAAGCTTAAACAAAAATATTTTAAATGTTTAAGTCCAATATTTAAAAAAATGCTGTAAAATTTTGGGTTTGTGTACATATAATAGTGCTGAAAATGAAGAGCTAGATGTGCTGAGTGTAGCTAAACCTAGTTTGTGAACTGTATTTTTAATAATTAAATATTAATGAACTAATACATACTATAAGTAATGTGTATGTGTGCAAACTGAGAATATTCCAGGCCTGTTTTCGTATAACATGTATTTGAGAATTAAGGTATTTTTTATGGCTCTCTGTGGGAATGGTGGAAAAAGACCATAAGAAAACATGTCTTTTGGAAATGATGGAGCATTTTTGGACATATGCAGGAGACTATAATTAAAGATTTTAAGACTTTTCTTAAAAGGTAAAATACAAATTTCTGTAAGAGTTAAGTGGCAAATATAGGGGAAGTGACCAGGTATTATCTGCATTTTTTAAGGCACAACTTTAGGCTCTCATAACCCCAAGCTCCTTGTACGATTTTTGTACTTTTTGGCCTTTGCCCAATGCAGACATTGTCTGACTTTCTTGTGCTTTCCCTTAGAGATACACACGATATGAGAGTTGTGACCAGTCTTCTAAATGGTGAATCTGTAGGGTTTGAAATCCTTTTCTGTAATTGAACATTACATGTCATTCTCCATTCATTTCTCCGGTAAACATAATTTCAGTTTTTAGGGTGGATTTTGGGTTGCTTTTGATTGACCAATCTGAAAGGCTATTTCCATGGCACCTGTATTTACACACTGTCCACACTCACATCTACAGGTTTCCGAGCTGATCCAGCAAGATTTATGTGTTGGAATGATTCTGAATTTCCTGGTTCTTAGTATATGAAAGGAGAGATGGGGCAGCGATATGTAAACGTAGGGTCTGGAAACCAGTGGAAGGGGTGTGGCAGAAAGCGGTGTTTTCTAGGCTCGCAGACAGAGGACGTGTTGACCAGAGTGTTGGTTTGCAGACATCTTGGATTGTTGAGCCAACTTCACCTTCCACAGTTTATTGTGGTAAACCATCAGTAAGCCATAAGTTAGGAGACAGTGAGCACAGCCTTACAAATCTTTGTGGGATGATTCCAGGGTGGAAAAGCAGGGTAGGAGAGGGACTGGCGTCAGTCCATGAACCCTGGATCCAGCAGGATCCGCGCACTTCAGTGGCCAGCGTTGGGCCGGAATGTAACGACTTCAGAGGCAGGGTGGGCTGGTGATTTTTGCTGGGGTAAATGCCAGAAGTGATTTCCAGGTAAAATGCTGTTAGTTTTAATCCACTCCCTCCCGGGGTATTAACAACTCTGCAGTTAATATCCTAGAATGTCAAACAATCGTTTAACAACTTAAGTCCCAGTGATTTCACCTAAGAAGCATATTTTTTTTCCAGATAATTCAAACATTTATATTTACATTTACAGTGTTGTATGCACTGAATTGTTTTTTTTTTTTTTTTCCTGTGATCTTACAGTTGTTGGCAACAACAGCTCTCACCCTCATTCTGCCCTGTGTGTGTGTACATAGACATCAGTGCCAGTGGAGCTGGAATCCAACTGCAGGTTTTGTCTGGGGCCAAAGCTAACTGTGTATGTAAAGGAAAGTCATAAATGGAGTACCAGCGGTCGGTGCGTTCCATCCAGGGTGTAACTTCATACTTGTGCATATATAAGAACTGACAAAAACAAAATCCTGTTTTGGTATGTGTAGAAAATGTTCACCGTAAGAGGAAATGAAAATTATTTAGATTAAAGTCAAAACAACAATTTAACATCCCTTTGTGTACACAAACACTCTTCTGAAAGTCACAAATCATAGATGCTTGATGTTCAGAGTCGTTTTAAATGCTACTTACCTAAAGCCAGGAGATGAGAAACATGTGGCAGACCTTTTCTGCAAAAGTTCAGGGTGGGGGGGGGTGAGCAGGAGGATGTTTGCATCTGCAAGAGGAGGGCCTAAAAATACTCTAAAAGCCGACAGTTCACTTAAATCATTAATCCTACATTGAAGACATTTCCACATTTTAATGGACTGCAATTAAACCCAATATTTCTTAATACGAGTGTCAGGTGTTTTCAGCAGTGATGCAAATGACTGCTTAGTGCTATAATTCTGAAGGGGAAGGCATTTAGACCAGGCTCATTTGAACAGCCAAATATAAACAAGAGCACATAATTCCATCTGCTTTTTGGCAATTTGTTGTTCCTTTTAGGTTCTCTTTCCCCGTTTGTCTTGTGGACACAGTTTGCAGGAAACGTCAGCCGGCATGATTGATAGCATGAGATTGGATGTACTGACTTCATGCTTTCATAAAGCAAGACAGCTGTTGGGAGAAACTTTCCTTCAGGAGCTGGAAAGGTTTAAATTTTCCATCTCTTTGACTATTTGGCCTGATGAAGGATTGGGTTTTACCAGACAAGTAAATAAAAAGATGGCTAAGATGTACTAGAAGGTCACTCAAATGATCTTTAAATAGCAATTACTGGAGGGGGGTGGAAGGAAAGCCCTCTCCATTCTGAGTCTGCTTAAGTGAGCCCTAAAAAATTATGCTTGTGTTCTCGCCATTTTTTTTTAACCACTCTGTAAACCAGACAATTTCTGGTAACGCGATTTTACAATGGGAGCTTGTCACGAGGCAGTAGGCAATGGAAATGATTCTGTTGAATTCCCTGGTTGTCAGCTGAGTTTCTGGGGCTGTGAGACTTTAGCTTGCTTCCAGAGTCACGATGCACTGTAGAACACCAGTTTGCAGGTTGTTTTCTTGCTAAAATTAGTTAACGCTGGTTTAATTTTAATTAGTTCGGTGTTTGGGTAACTTAGTTGTATTCAAGCAAACATGGTTTCCTTCGAAGGCAGAAAGGACATAAAAAAAAAAAGAGCGAACAATTTTTACCGTTATACCTCGATCCGAAGGATAGTTTGTTTTGAGGAACATATATTTTGCAGATGTTATAAGCACACTCAGTTTATCTGGAAATGCACTATGTGATGCTTTTATTTATTTCCCCCCCCCCCACGCTGTTTGCCTGTTTGGGGGGGTTGGGTGCTAGCGTTTGAAGGACTCATAACTGAGTTCCTGGCTACACTAATTCTGAAAATCTTTGCCAGATCTGTGGTCCTGCTGGAGATGGGCCAGAACCAAAACTCAGGAACTGAAACCACCATGACCCAAAAGCTTGGTAGAGGCTACGTTTAGATGGTGGTTTGAGTCGGACTCCAGATTTCTCTTCAGTCTATTTTTTTTACAGACAGACACATCAATATAATATGTGGCAGTTGCTACTCAAGACCTGTTAGCGAGGTCTTCCAAGCTAGGTTGGGCCTTACTGGATTTTTTGACTTCCATAAAATGCCACAAACACGTGTCATAAATCAGTAGCAAATACCATAGTATGCTTTCTTTAAAATAAAAGACTATGTGTAGGTCTACTCATCAAGGAACCCTGAGCAGCTGAACAGCTTTCTGCCAGGAAGCACATTGAGAGGGTCATGAACAGTCCTGCTCACACGCTGCGCAGATTTCACGTAGACTGTCCCGTAGGGCATCTTCAAGATATACCACTGCTGGCTTAGGTGGGGACTGTGTCTCCAGTCCTGGCTTAAGCAGGAGAGACAGAGGCTGAGCTGGGGAGCCCACCGCGTTGGTGTGCCCACCTCCGTTTCCCCGGGCTGGTGTGTGCTCTGGGATGTGTTGTGCTCTCCACCTCACTCACCTCTGAAATTTAAATTCAAGGCAAACGCTCAGGGAACAGGAAAGGATGTTTATATAAGCGGTCATCATTGTAAGAAAGTTTCATATTACAGCAAATCCTAAAAAAAAAAAACCCAAAAACCCAAAAACTTTAGAAATACCTTAGGACCCAGATTGAAATAGCAGCAGTGGCTTTGGGCAGCCGAAGGGTGCCGTTAGCTGCTGGGTGGATATGTTTTGCAGGGCTCTGGGGTAAGAGGATACCAAGGAACTATGTGGGTCACTTCATTTAGATCCTGTAAACATTTCCGTAATCAGTAATCTGCACAGTTTCTTAACTCTGTGTGGATCACTGGAGCAATCTAATCACTTACACAAATACACAGTTTCAACACCGCTAATTAGGATTCTGTAGAACTGGAAAAAAGCCAGTCTATATTCTACATGTACAATCAATTTATTGTTCAACATTTAAAGAGCTATTTATTTATTCCTAAATGGGAATCTTTTTTTTTCTTTTTTTTTTCTGTCTTTATATGCTTGTGAATTAATCCTGAGTATCTTTATACGCAGGGTGCTGTATTCGCTCTTCCAGTAACCCCATTTAAACAGGTAGTGTTTCATCAGAGAGGAATTTAATGCTTTGCTTTGCTTTGGCAGATTGTGGCTACACTATGATAAATAAGGTTCTGGCAGGTCGCTACTTATTTTTGAACCGTTGCTCCACTAAGTTCTCAAAATTCAGCACGATCAAAGAACTGCTTTACTGTTGTTAGTAATACTTTTATAGCATTAGTGCCTCAAGGTCCCAGTTGAGATGAGGCCCTACATCCCTAGACATTGTACAGACGTAGAGTAAGAGACAATCCACACCCTGAGAAATTCATAAGCTAACTAGCAGGAGCAAACAGAAGTATGATGCACAAAAGGATGACTAAATACCAGTGGCAGAGGCTCTAAACCATCTTTTAATACTCTTTGCCTTAAACGTTGGAACGTGCTGTCTCTGGAGAATTTACTTCTGTTCGTTTTGCTGCCTCAACCGAATATTTTTTTAAAAGTGTGAATAATTAAATGTACTTTACATTAGAAAAAAAAATGCTGATAATGTACAAAACACCCAGAAAACAATTATACATGCTTAGAACCGTGGTGTGTATTTCCTAATGATCACTTGATGTTGTATTTCATACCATTCATCTGAGAAATCTGAAAAAGTTTGAATTATCTAATATAAGTAAGCGTTCATACTGCCTTGCCATGCTACTGAATGGATGGATGGATGCTCAGTTGATTAGGGTGATCATCAGTGAAACTAGTGTCTTTACCAACACATCAGTGTGAATTAATATATTTATTTAATCATGTGGAGTACCATGGCAGTGCTCAGGTCATGGAAGAAGTCCCCAGGAAAAGATGTCTAGCATTTTTATGCCTCTCGTGTGTTTTTTTTTGCCTTGGTTCCCCGGGCAGGGTGGCTACCTGACTTGCAGCAGCCACATCTCCCTCCTTCCGGCAAAGCAATGATTTTATACATCCTGTAGGACAATCCTTGTCTCTCTCGATAGGTTCTATCTACCGTTATACTGAAATGTGTAACGAGGTGTTATCAACCTGTGGTTTGAAATGACCCATGTGCCATTGGTCTATGCACTAGTTCTGCAAGAATATACCAAATTCTTAGTCACATTTGTAGGGCTCTAAATTAAGAGGAGGAGGTGTCAATGTAAAATTAACTAACCACCGTTACTGTGTCATGCACATAGCAAGCGGCTGTGGTTAAGGATATGGTTGTGCTAAGAAATGTGCAAGTGCAGGCTCGAGGCACTCCCTGTTTTGGATTTGTTGAGAACTTACTGAAACTAAGGTATGAGACCTTGATCTTTCACGACACCAACGGTGATAAATTTGGACTGAACAGAGGATGTTGGTTGGTGAATATTTTGTCAGAGTAGAGAATGTGATGGAAGAGATTATGGTTATATCGTGACTCATGATAACTGCTGGTTACTCTTCATAGAGTGAATGTGGGAAAGGCTGACTGTTGCAGGTGATGAAATATTGTGGTTTATTCTTCAAAGTAATTAGGAGTCTGTAATCATCAAAAAGTTCAGAGAGGATGATCAAACACAAAATTAAATGAAATTATTTTAGTTACAGAACAACCCTCCTTTTTGCAGTATTTTAGCATTACAGACAATGCTAAAATGTGCAAACTTTCCATGATACATGTACAGTCTGCTCTTCGAGAAAGAAAATACTTTCTTGGATTGTTTCATCAGAGTATTTAGTTATATTGTTATTTTCCCAGCTGATCCTGAGCTTGTTGTCTAACCATGACTCATAAGATTGTTCAAGAACGCTCGGATTTTCAACTAAAGCAGCACACCATTTGGAAAAATCTTCAAGAATCTTCACGATGCCTTGGCCCTCTGAAGGTTAGGAAATATATTTTAAATTAATAGTATATTTAAGTTTATTGTGAACTTTGTTGTTATCGTGTTCTCGGCACTGGGCTGAGAAATTTGTGTGTGTCCAAACCATTAGTTAATTGGAGAAAAACAATAGAAAAAAATGTTGTTCCCACAGAAGGTTTAGCCTTCCATCACTACCAAAACCTTTGTAGGCAGCTATGTAACAGAATTTATGACTTACTAGAAAACTCCACTTCAGTAGTGTTTGGACAAGTCCAAGTCCCTTCGGTTTATTTGGATTTACTGGGGATCACCCTCCTCTGTTTAAGCACAGTTTGACTGAAACACTGGTTTCCTTAGTCAGAAATTCTCTTGACTTCAGTCAGAACTTTGCCTATGCAAGGACTACCAGATTGTTTGAGTCCTATGCTGACTTCAATTTCCTCCTAAGCAATAGTTTTTTATATTCAGATTTCTTTAACTCTGGACATTTAAGGAGAGCAAGGTTCCCAGGTCATTCCAGAAAAACTCTGAATGGAGAATTTGTTAGGGACTGGTCGTCTGAAGACACATCCAACACTGTTCACAAACAATTGCCTCCCATAGCATTGGGTTGTAATTAGCTGTATTTAATTGTATCACTGTGCTCCTTGAAGATGTCATTTGCTTTTCAGTTCACTAATGTGGACGTTTTTGTCCTATGTGTATTGCTGACCAACTGTTAGTGCCTGCACAGAGCTGCAGTGGGGGAGGACAGAGTGTTGCTCTCCCTTGTTGTGTAACTGGGCTGTGGAAGACAAGGTCTGACTTCTAGAAGCCATAGCACTTTCCAGCTGGACAAGCCTTCTTCAGGTTGCCCAGGGAAGTGGTGGAGTCACCATCCCTGGAGGTGTTCAAGAAACGTGTAGATGTGGTAGTTTGGGACATGGTTTAGTGGGTTGGATGGTGTTGGGTTGACGGTTGGACCTAATGATCCTTGAGGTCTTTTCCAACATAAATGGTTCTATGATTCTATGATTCTGGTGGGCAAGTTTAGCCAGAAAAAGAAAGGATTATGTATTTTGGGAGTCAATTAGAATTCCATAAAGATATCTGATGTCTTTATTGGAGGTGGAATCAAAGCGTTTATAAATGCCCTTATTTCTTGTTACCGCTAAATAAATTGCCGGGGTCATGAACTATGGAACTGATGAATCTTCAAATCTCATTAACAGTCTTACTGTTGTAGAAGCAAGTTGTAGGAAAAATTTCCCAGAGATTTTTTTTTTTATTTGGCCTGGAGCTTGTTAATATTGATTATCAGAAAATTATAATCAGGCCTTACATATTGTATTGAGATAATATGAAAATAATTCAAGATCTCACTAGTTGTTATGATGAAACCTGATCCAAGTCAGGGTAGCCTAACTTATTTGTCTTGATTTGCATGCAGCATCGAGTGAACACAGCTATCAAAATATTTGTGCAAACGCAATTGCAAATGGGTAAATAATCAAGAAGAAAGTGGTAGAGCAAGCGTAACTAGAAGGAACTTGGCAAGACTCGGTAGCCAAAAACGAGGTGCAGCTTTCTATTAAGATGGTGTCTGAGAAGAAACTGAGTATATCCATAGCAATAGAGCTGCTTTCACATCAGGGATTTTTGAAGTCTTTGGGCATTTCCCCAGGAAGTTGCTAGAGAGGGACAAAAGAGGAATCCTGGAAACCCGTTGCTTGAAGGGCAGGATTCATTTCTACCGTGCATGCAAAGCTTTCCAGCCTGACCAGGTTTGTACCTGCTGGGGCACTGGGAGTCAGTCCTTCCTCACTCTCACGTGGTTGCCCTATCAATCAGTGCTTGTGCAAAGGAATAAACCAAGTAGCATCTGGTCTTGTTCTTGTGTATTTGTAGAGCCTTTACTGGTCAGGACTGGAGCCTGCAGTGCCTCTTGGCTGTAAATAAGCAGTAGTTTTGACAGCAAATCCTTGGCATGAAGAGGAGGTGAGGTATGGAGTTTGTGGCACTCTGCAGCCTTGTTACTGCCACCAGAATAGTGGTCCGATAGTCAGACACTTTGAAAACTCACTAGTGGTATTCCCTTGTGTTTAGATAGTCAGGCAAAAGGAATCCAACACAGCACTGAAATGTAATATTTATTAAAAATCTTCACCAATTCTACTAAGAAGAGCAGAGTCTACGAACCCCATATTCATACTGGCTTAACACTACAGAGTTGTTAGCTGACACTGACACATTCTACATTGTGTGAGAATAAATAGGCTGGGTAGAGCCTTAATCGGGATCACACACTCAGTTACAAACTCAGTTCCTCCATTTTCTTTGGAGGGCTAGATAGGATCTTCCGTTCTTTTCCTTGTGTACCTCCATTATTTTTCATTTATGGCTTGACATAATACTCAAGCAAAAATGAAGTGCAAGAAAAGCAATTAATTCAGATATACTGTACCTTTATTGTTTGATAAGAAATTGAAAGCTCAGTAGCATAAGATGTTTGACTTTTTTTGTCTTCTTTTTTCCAAATAAGTCAATACAACAAAATTAATCTCATTTATTTTCAGTAATGCTGTCCTGCTTCCATATCTAAAAAGTCACCCACGCCATTTTTAGTTGTAAGATAACTTTCCTATGATAACAACAGGAATATAGTTCTCATACAACACTCCAGGCTATCGGGGCTCAGGCTAGGTCTCAGAAATCCATGTGGACTGGGTTCTGCAGCTCTTCTTAGGGCCATGCAAAAGTGTAAGGGAGTGCAACTATGTCAGTAGCACTTTATGTCTTTTCAGACTGTTGTGCAATTTTTATTGCAGTTTTAAATCAGTATGAACTGATCGCTATCCCCATAAGTAACCCTGACGTATCATTTAGTGTAGGAATTGAGACACAGAACATAAACAACAGGTGATAAAATATTACGCCAGCACTGAGAACATTAAAAAGCTGATGTTTTGAACAGCTGGCTTAGCTCTTTTTTTCTCAGCTGGAATAAATAGTAATATTACAGGATTAGCATAGCCAACATCAAGTGTTGAATGACTTGATTCCATTCCAGGCAATAAGAATATTTAAGAACCGGCATTTTGAACATTATACAGCAGAAGAGTTTATTTCTTCCGAATATATTTTCTATAATATTGTCTAGATGTATATGTATTCATTATGTTTATATCAATTTGATATTTAGTTTGGAGTATAAGCTCTTGAGGCATGTTCGGGTTTTTATAATAAATATTTTGGTGTGCCATTGTTAAAAGAGTATATCCTGATGATTTATTGAAGATTTGCAGTTTTCACTGGTTTATCATTATTGAATTAGAATAGAAATGGAGAATAAATAGCTATCCATTAGGAAACATCAAGATCAGGCAAGGGGGAAAAGTGGATCCAATCTTCTACACATACGTTTGAGATCTCAAAATAGATTTCAGAGTAGTAAAGCTTAAGAAATCATTGATATTTAGTCAGGAAGTTTTGTGGTGGTGTCATTTCTAAAATGAGAGAGCAAGACCATGGAGCAGCTGGAAGGTCAGGAGATAAAAGCCTGAATATCAAGTATATGATATTTGATATTATACTCACAGGAGCATCCCTGTAGCCTTTCAGAGTGAGGATCTTCCTCGCTGCTCCTTCTAGAACTTTCTAACAGTGCAGCTGGAGCAGGGAACCAGCTTTTCCCTCAGGAAGGGATCCACTCCGTGGATGTCCTAAAGCTGAGAGAGGAGAACGGAAGAGTGCGGCTCTGGGGGATCATCTGAAGAGAGATGCATGCGTACGGGGGGCTGGAAGGAGTGGTGAGGCATTGGTCAGCTTTGTCTTACAGTTCGCTAGAATGATTTTGGAAATTAAAATAATACTTAGGGCTTCGAAACATATGAATTTGATTTCTCACTGAAGTGAGGGCACTTCATATAACTCCTGCAGTGTGCAATTGCAAAGCAACAGAGAGATTTTAATGTTTATGCTTTCTCATTAATAAATCTCTGGAATTCAGGTAAGAGAATGAGGAGTACTGTTTGCCATTTTTGTCCCGTGACAGCGGTTATGTGGTTTGATTTTCTTTTCTGAAGTGTTTCAAGAGTTGAGTTTTGGTGCTAGCTTAGTTGTTGGGGTCTCTGAGTAGATTGGCCAGCTCTTCATCCATTTTCTAATGAGTGACTCTCTGCAGTTAAATGAAGACATTCCACTTGTCAAAACATACTTCTGCTTTTTCTTTGACAGTTTCAGCAGGCACCTTCCTGCAGCCAGGCTCTGGACTGTGTGTGTTTTCCATGACACCCATTCAGAATTTAACGGGTCTGACAGCTTCACTCCGCAAACAGGCAGTGGCATCATTAGGTGACTCGATGCTCCAGGTTTAAATCCATATATTACACGATTTTCCTTCATCCTGCAGATACAACGCAGCTGGCAGACTGTGGTGTAGCAATTGTGTACAGAACCACACGTTTGGATCTTGGTCCAAGCAGAAGGTGATTATCATCCTCTAGTTTTATCACTGGGGAAGGGAGTTTTGCCCAGTTCAGCCAGCCAAGGATGATGTCTCCCCATCCTCTCTACAGTTTTAGGGGTTTTTAAAGAATCTGCTCACTCCACCTGCAGGTTTATTAAAAAGGAATACATTGAAAATAATTGCTGAACTCAAAAAAGGAGGTCATTCCCCCTGAGAAAACTCCAGGTTTTCCATGGGCACAAAGATGCAGGCAAATAAAGTTTTTGGCAAATAAACATTCAAAGTGCAAAATGGGAGGAAATGTTCTGATTTAACCATTGATGCTACACCTACTTGTTCCTATGCCTTAATCCCTTTGGAGCACTGTTTCCTAAGTGTTAGCAGTGATGCTGGTGCCAAGGCAATGGTGGAATTCCTCAGGATTTTGCTTAAATACCTGCACATTGCTTTGCTAGCTTGCAACCAGAATAACAGACTTTAGTCTTATCCCAATATTTTCAGCCTTTCACTTTTTCTGGGTTTTCATTTTGCGTGACAGACAGAAAATAAAGTATCTGTAGAACGTGTCAGCCCTCCTTCCCTTGGAAATAATCCATGGTAGCTTCTCTTGCACTGCTTTGGGTACATTTATTATTAGTCTTAAACATTTGTAAGAACAGTTGTATCACTAAGGCACCCAATTGTTTTCTACGTGTTTCTTTCAATAGGAAGTTCCTTTCAACTTGAGGGCAAAGGGCAAATGGCACTTTTGTCCCATCATACCGATTTCCTTTATGGTATCTTTAACATGGTACTTGTTTTTTTGTTCACCCTCCTTTTATCCAGAAGGCTGCCATGGCCCACAAACAGTTTCCCAAACACTGAAATGAGGTTCAAAGCAAATTTGTTTCCTTGCAGTGGATCTGTATCCTACAACTCTCAGATGATCGTCATGATGACCAGTGTATGACCTAAAGGTCCCTGTTGCCAAGTCTTGCTCCCGTGAATGTTCGCTCTTTCACTTCTCATCATATTGAAAAAACATCAAAACTGTTACAATAAATTCATAGAATCATAGAATGGTTGGGGTTGAAAAGGACCATCAAGTTCCAACCGAGGAAACTGTTTAAAAACTTGACTCAATGCCTTGGTTGCAATAATAACAGAAAAGCTCTGGAAAGGTAAGATGGTATTTCCAGACAGTTCCAGGCCTGCAGAAGTGTGCATTAATTCTTGACCATGATTGTGGTGTGTGGGAAGACTGATAGGAGACTGTCAAGTGTTTACAAATTGCAGATAGAAAACCATATTGAACAGGAACAATTAATTTAGGTTTAGAACTCCATAGTTAATCAGAGGTATGCAAAATATTTTTTATGAAACGCAAAACGTCCAAAATGCAAATATTTCTCTTTTTCATGCTTTTTATTCCGAATTTCAGAAAAAAAAATCTTATTTTGTGGGATATCTTGTTTGTTGCATGTGTTTTTAAAAAAAGTTCATGAATTTTCCTTTAAAAAATAACTGCTTTAAGGATAAGTCATCATTTTGTTCTCAACATTTTAAAGTACCTGGAAAAAAAACATGCCATTTGAGGGCATGTAAAATCACTAGCTGAAGAAGGGGTAATGTTTACTTCATGAAAGGCAAACCTGTGCAGTGACACCATGGCTACAGCCATAGTGACCTAAGAGAGAAATGCACCATTTTGTGTACGGGCTGTGTCGCAGCCCCCAGCAACCCCTGCAGTAAGGGCATTGATGTTCAAATAAATTAGGAAAAGTTGAAAGATTCTCCTTGTTTAAAAAAAAGAACACAAGCCCCCCCCAAACACCAATTGTCTGTGAATTTTGCATTGGAATTTCACTGTATCCCATTTTGTGAGCATTTACCTCTACGGTATGTAGTCCGAAAGGACATAGAGTGTGTAGCTGTTGAGACATATGTCACGTTTCCGCTAAGCCTAACGCTTTATTGTTCACGTGTCAAGATATAAAGACTTCTTGTTCCCATAATGGACACAGCTGGTTGGGTGGTGGGCAGGGAGGTTCTGACGATAAAAAGGCATTTGATTGCTGCTGGGATCCTTGTCAGTAAAATACTCAAAGATGGTTAATTGGACATTAATGTGTCAGATTTTCAACAAAATAACAAGAAATTTGCCAAAAATAAAACCCGAAGGAAACATGCCTCCCAATTTTACAACAAAGCTTTGTTTAAAATAGAAGTTAAAGCAGCTAAGATTTATGACATGTTGACATAACTGATGGTAAAGGAGTTGGCTGAAGCTACGGGTGTGAAGGTCCAAATGAGAACATCTGCATTAAGAAGCTAATTCTCTTAAACATACTGATCAAAATATTAATGCTACATGTAAACACAAGTGCTTTATCTGACAGTGATTTACATTTGGAACGACCTAATCCAGCTATGCACTGCATCTTTATTCATTACCAGCAGCCTTTACTTAACACTTCATGCCCGCTTGCACAGGTGGACAATCTACTCAGAGTGACTATTGTGTTTATGTTATTTTTTCATAAGCAGGGTTTGAAATTTGTCAAACTGCATCATTGTTTAACTATGTGCCAGTCAAAGGGAAATTGCCAGATGGAGCGGCTTTCCCCTAACCTTGCTCCAGGCAATGAAATTACACATAGGCCACAGTCTTATGTCAAGTCTTTAAAAAAAAAAAAAAAAAAANAAAGAGTAAAAAAAAAGTTGGGCCATGAATAGGTATGACTATGTGCATTCACAAAACCTGGCTTTCTTATGCCACTAATTTTATATGAAGGCTCATGCCAATGGTAAATAAAACTTCATGTCCGTCATGTCACTCATTAACTAGGTGCTCATAATTTATGTATTTAAGGCTCGCTTGTCCGCCAAGCAATCAAACAGTAAACCATGTTTTATAGGTGTTAGTGTTTATAGAAACTGTAAATAAATGTCAAACAAAAAAAATCAGGTTTCAGAAAAATGATCAGGGTTGAGTCATTTATCATTGTTCCAACTGGAAAAATCTGAGAACCTGCCAGTGCCAAAGCAAATGTTTCCCTGGCTTTTTCTAATGTGCAGCTTAAACTACCAGGTTGGAGAATACTATTAGCAGGATTTGATGAAATGGAAAATTTGCAGATCGTGTGTTTTAATTGAACTTCTCGCTCAAAGGATGGGGCAAGCTGACTCTTCTTTAAGATGATGGCCTTTCATTGTTCTGATTTGTTGCTTTTTTTTTTTTTCTTTTTATGCTTAACGGCAGCGCTGAGTTGAGATGACTTGGGCAGACGGTGAAGGAACGCCAGCGTGACACCCCACTCCATCACCCAGCTGGGGTGGGTGCTGCTGGTTTGCTGCGGTGCCATGGGGCACTTCCCTCCCAAACAGGGTACGCAAGGAAGAAGGGGCGTAGGGGGAACCTTCTGCTTGAGGTTATCATGTTGCTGCCCTCCATCCAAGTTCATTGTCACTTGGGACCTATGCTCGTGGACTGTCATGTGACAGCATATGATGGCTGGTTGTAGCTGTACCCCTGAAGCTGCATGTTGTACGTGCTAGTCACATGGATTTTGGGTAGGAGATTTGAAAACGAGGAGATTTGGGTGTTCAGAAGTTTTGGTGGTGTACGCTGATACTGCAGACCAGCAGATGTTCCAGTGGCTGCCTGCTAGGTCCAGTCAAGGACAGGATCTGTTGTGCAACAGAGAAACACGTTTGCATTTCTCAGTGCAATACGTATCTGTTAGGTGGCTCTAAAAAACCCCATGTCATTCTAACACATTCCAGACTGATTCGTCTCTAGAATTGCTCTTAGGTGGAGCTCACTGACTGATTAGAAGTTCACGGAGAACATGGAGCAGGGATTCTGTTTCCCAGAGGAGGAAAAGTGTACACAGGCCATAAGGGGGGTCGAAATGCAGTGCAAAAATCAATAAGGTGGTGGATCCTACAGGAAAAACCGTACAAGTGGACACAGTGACGGTAGTAGTATACCCGTTTCTGTTTTAAAAAAAGTAAATAAAAAAATGAGTATAGGAATGCTGGTGATCATGAATGTGAGGGAGGTGATTTGTGCTTTGAGAGTGGTTGTCAAACAGCCTACACATGGGAGTTTGTTGAGTGTTCAATGGATTTTTTTAAAAAAACTTACTTTCACAGCCATATTTACCTGTATGGAGGTGTTCACAGTCAAACTGAAAAAAAATTGGTCAGATAAGCCAGTGCCTCTAGAGCCTTGTTGAAGAGCTACTGCCGTGTGTAAGGTAACTGTGTTCTGCTGGGAGGTGTCCTGGGGAGGCACCCTGATCTGCTGCGGTGTGAATCGTGTTGCTCTGTGTTGGAGTCTCTGGGATACAGCACTGCCCATGTTCCCTCACCTTGTGATCCTACAGGCTCCCTCGTGCTAACTGAGAGGCAAGGAACTTTTTCTCAGGTCTGTTTATAATGCACAGTTTGTATATTGTCAATAGCAGGAAGTACAATAATTCAGCGCTACCTTTGTCTTCATCCAGATTCTCACATGATGTACGTTGTCTTGACCTCATTGATGCTGGTGGGGCAGAATGTGTTGATGAAACCCGGAGGTACTGAGGAGCTGCTTGATGTATGAAGGGCTGAGAATTGTGCTACAAAGAGGTGTCTGTGAAAAGTATAAATAATCTGTGATTGTTAAATTGAAGTCAAGATATTGGTTATGTTTATGTCGTCAGTCTGTCCTATACTTGAGCTCAAACGTGCCTATAGTTGTGCGCTGTTAATAAATAACAATTGTACTTCATGATACCCTTTCTATTTTTGCCTTCCCCCCATGTAGTAAAAAAACCACGTTTTGAGCCTAAATTATTTTTTAAAAGGTCATTTTCATTTTTGTTGGTTTTGCACAAGCTTTGAAAAAAAAAAGAAAACATTCACTGAGAAAATGTGCCTTGACATGCTTAGCGCAGGCCCCTCGGATGCATCTACGAGTCCTGTTTCAACAGCTTCACTGTTTCCTTCGTGTTGTTGTGCCCACTATGGATTACTTTAGCTCTGAGTTATTTGAAAACTCATCCAAATTAAACAAATAGACTCTCAACTTTTTGGGTATGGTGATGTGTGGTATCCAATTTCATGGTATTTCTAGTGAATTTTTAAAGTGGTGTTATTTCCACCTATTTGGCCAACTTCCGAGACGTTCATTGAAGGTTCCCTTGCAAACCATTCCTGAGCCGTACTATGCACCTGTATCAGAGACAAGCCCCAAGTTTTCCACTTAATTCTTACTCAGCAAAACTTCCATTGACTGTGATCAGATTTGTGGCTCACTAAAGACCACAGAAAAGTTCCCATGACTGGCAAGACTCTTGCGTGCTCAGCAATTATTATTCACTGTGCATAAATGGGGCAATTTGAGTGCTATCTTGTGGCTCAAATTGATTTACCAATTTATGAATGGCATTTAAAATATATATAGTAAAGGATATCTATTCCATGTTTTCTTGCTTTCTGAAGATAGTCTCTAATTCTATAGGTTTAAAAAAATATAGGCAATAAATACCATCAAATAGCTAAAGACATAATTCATGTCTTGTAATGCATGTTTTAAAAGTCAGGCCTTTTTCTGGCTCATTACCCAGCCTGTAGACTTGATTTTTTTAATTAATGTAAGAACACCTTCTTTATGGCATGTTCGTGTTTACCCAAAAGTCACATCATTTTTCAAATTATACAAGGTGTCAGTATTGAGGGTAAGGATCTTTATTGCTCACATTCCAAAATGAGCACTGCCTTTTTTTTTCCCTAAATCTGTCTAGAAAAAAGAAGAATCAGAAATGCTTTTCCCCTAGTAGCATTTGTGTGCTAGTGAGTGCTGCACATAAAAGTGGCACAGAGAAGCCATCAGGTCTGCTTTTATAGGAGTTGCTCGGAATAGTTAACCTCTACCGCACAACCAGCAGCAGATGCCCGTGTATTGCTGTCAAGAGTCCCGACCCGTCCCAAGGTGGTGCGATGTTTATGTTTCTGGCAACAGGTCCAGCTGGATAAGTGAGATTCTTATTTGGCTGTAGTGAAGCACGCATAATGGACTAAAGACAGTCTAAGCATAAGCAGACATGGTTCCTGTTGACTTTCATGTGTCTGAAACCCTGGTTGCTTCCATTACGTGATCCTGATTTTCCTTTTATGAGGTGAGATCATACCATGGTGAAGAGTGGTGTACAGAACGAGTTGAGGGTTCGTCCCTTAAATTAAGGGGCCATCTTCTGATGATTACAAGAAACTGTGTTAGACTTGATAATCTTACGGAAGCTAGAAATGTTTTGTCTTCTTTCATTTTTTATTGCTGAAAGTAAGCCGTGGGGGCTGGGGTTGTCTTTTAAATAAATGCTAACAGAGAGACCTGTACCTCTGCGTACGTGAGTTTCCTGATCGAGGACTGGGATTCATCAGTGCTGTGTTCACAGAAACACAACAGGACTGCAAGAAGAAACATAAGTACTTTGGAGCAAGACATTAGAAGAATTGACTGCAATCTTTTCTGGAAAGCATCTGATTTTATTAACCCTGATTATTTTCAGAGTGTGAAACCTTTCAGATCAGAGATCCTATTAGCCATTGTCATCCTAAAGACCCAACAGCTTTCACACATTTAAAATTTTGCTTCAGCTTATATAATACTTGTTGTTACCATCAAGTCTGAAAGTCTGAGAGCTCCTCCTTGCGCTATTTTACCAACTCAGAGTTACAAAAATCGAAGAGGCTGTCCTTTAGAACAGGAGGGCAGGGGATCTGGATGTTGTTTTGGCAATCTCTTATCAGTGCTCATTCAAGTCTGCGTTTGATGTTGTCAGCATTTGCACAGTGTATCTTAAGTTGTCAGTGTCAGGAACACGTATGTTTGTGGGTGAAGAAGTCATCCCTCAGGTGTGTTTTGCAGCTGGCTTGGTAAGAATCCTCATTTCTGGTTGTTCCTCCGGCGATGTTAAAGCTACATTAAGACTGAAGCGTTTGGCTTTCACCCCCACGCAGAACGATCCTTTGCTGGCACATAGCTGATGCGGATCGTCCTGCCAACACTTCACGGCCCCAGTCGTCCTGCCTCCCCTTCCAGCCCCGTTCCTCAAGCTGACGTGGTGAGCCGTGCTGTGGGAAAGGTGCATGGCAAAGGCTGCCATGGCTCTCAGCAGTGCCCAGCTGTCATTAATTCAATTATCAGCAGAATTCGGCAGCCCCAAGAAGGGCAAGTGATTCTTGGCTCCTAGATACTATTTTTGCAGAGCAGGATCATTGCCCTTGGGTTTGATGGTGAGGAACATCTTTGTAGACTTGCTGTACTTGCAAAGGCTCAGTGGATTTCTAAGTTAAAACTCATTAATCATGTTTCTTGATGAATTACTTGTTTGGTTTCCTCCTCCAGTAAGGAATGGCTCTTTGAGTGGTTCGAAAATGTGGGATAANGTCCTGTCACTGGATGTCACAGAGAAGAGCCTGGCTCCATCCTCCTGACACTCACCCTTCACATATTTATAAACATTAATTAGGTCACCCCTCAGTCTCCTCTTTTCCAAGCTGAAGAGACCCAGCTCCCTCAGCCTTTCCTCAGCAGGGAGATGCAGTTTCCTGTGTCCATAGTGTTAAAACAACAGACAAGAGTCTTTCTTGACAGTGGGGACAATATGGATTTCCTTCAGTGAATCGTCTGTAACTGGATATAGATTCACATCCTTTCTGGATGATATGAGTAAGTGTTTTGGTTTCTGGTCATTTTCAGTCATTTACGGAGCTGGTGCAGACTTTTGCACGTTTGTGTGTGTTTGATTTGGGAACAACCTTAACATCCTAAACCACAATCGTGGTCTTAGTGGACTGGTATGGAAAGGTGAAGCCCATTCCATAGCAATGAATTCATGTGTAATTAAAATGTGAAAAAGCATCTGCTCGTTAGCCAAAGAGTGTGATTGCCCATGTTTCTTGTGTTACGAGAACCAGTGAATAATCATGCCCTAGCCGACTCCTCCATGCCATGCATCATCAGCCCAGGCTGTCAGCAGCAGGCCTCAGTACTCAGGAAAACAGAGCACCAAGAAAGCTGACGTTGGGATTCTGTTTAAACGTCCCCTTTCCTGTTCATTTCTTCTTGCTGAGAACTTTCTACCTTGTGATGGGGTGACACTGTGCTTGTCAGATGGTTCCTTTGATGTTGTTTGTTGTGATTTTTTTTTTCTTCCCATTAGTTGTTATGACTTGATCTGTGGAGTACAACATTCGTTGCAACAATTAGAGAACTTCATGTTGATGAGGAAGTTTACAATGAGAGGGTGCTGTGAATGTAATGAGCATTTCAGGTCTTTATGATTGATTGTGGGGTTTTTTTCAGTGAAAATTATCTGAAATTCCTCCATTGAGCCCAGCTAACCTGTGTCGGCGCTGAAGCCCCAGTACTTTGAGTGTTTTTGTCTTTTGAGAAAAACCTCTTCGAGCAAGGAGTGAAGAGATCATCTTCATCTCCTTCAGCATCCACAACAAAGTCCCCGAGGTGACAAAATTTCTTGTCCATCAGTAGCCAACAACCTTAGAGACATAATGACCAAGGTAAATTATTGTTCATGGCTTGGGGATTTCTGCCCATTGCTCAGTAGTTTCCACTGGTTTTGAGTCATATCACCTTTTAAGAGCTGAAATAAAACATCAAATAAAAATATATCATGAGGAAACTCTCCGCTTGAAGAAGTTCTTGTTGCTCTAGTTATCTGGAGAAGAAGGATTAAAAATTGTGTCCTTTTAATAAAAATCGATTCATCTGGGGACTGATTTGCTTTGCTTACCAGTTTTTCATCAGGGCAGAGGAGAACAGAGAACTCGTACAATCCTGTGATTCACAGAGATGTACTACAGCTTTAAATGGTCGGCACACTAACGATGCTTATTTTCAATAACTGCAATTAATACCTGAATTGAGATGCTTATTTTTGTGCAGTCCTATATACTATCAAACTCTGTTCAAATTGACAAAAAGCAAGATTAGATTGAAGAACTTCTGTCAAATCTAAGCCAAAAATTTACAGCAAGATGTATTCAATTCCCTTCTGTCTCCTCTTGAACGACAGACCAGTTTTCAAACATTAATTAAAAAAAAAAGTTAATTGTGCAGGTTATGATTCTGCTTCTCAGGTTAAGCTTTTATTTGTAAAAAATTAATATACAATGAGGGTTGTACGTAAACATGCAATTATGCATCTTACTATTGAGCTGATAATTACATAGAGTTTTCTCAGTTTAGGCTAAAAAGAGACTGATGAACGCAGTGGCAGAATGCTGAATCTGATGAAAATCCATAGATAATGCTCACAAACAATGTCAGAAATTCTGCTTTTGCATTTTCAGGTGTCACTTGAAGACAGATTTCTTTAAGGTGTCTCTGAATCTTCCCTTTTAGAGGTATATGTAAAGTTTGTAGACTCTGACTCTAGGGCACATCCTTTGATTGTGAGTTCATAAAATAGCATTGGTTGTTATTATTATTATCATTTTAAATATAAATATTTTATGGATACAACACAAAAACATTTGTTAGATTCCCTGTCCTGTGATTCATAAATCAAATGTACAAGTTGTCCAACAAATGTGGATACCATTTTAACTTGGAAAATATTATTACTTCCAACAATATTTCTTAGATTTTTGTGTTGTTTTCAGTTATAAATCTCCTCATGTGTAGTTATCAAATTCTTATTTCTTCTTTCATTAGAAATATCTATGCTTGCCCTCATAAAGTATTTGTTTTAAATAAATTTTTCTTTTAGGTTCACTGACTCCAGTTTCCCAAAAAGCTGCGTACAATGCCGTGACTCTAGGTTTCACAGCATTCATTGGCTCTGCATTCGCTTGTCATCAAGTTGGGAAAACTTGATTGAGCTGAGGACGGAGTGAGTTGGATCATTGTCTTCCCAGGATGAGTTTTAGGCCATGGATTTGTTTGAAATCCCTTCTGCCGTGTCTCTTGTGACAGTGCCAGTAGGAGGGCACGTCACGGGCAGATGTGGCCAGCCTTGGTGGGATGTGGTGGAGAATGGATCTGTCTGGAGGAAGGAGCTCATGGAGAGGGAGCTGACAGCTTGTGTTACTTCCCAGTAGACGATGGGGTTATTAAAAATTCATGTAACAGGTTATGTGTCAAACTGATAGTGCATTGAATATTGATTGGCATGATGGCCTTGGTAATGGTGCAACTTTTGACAGATGGAATGACATTTGTTAAGTGGGTAACCTTATTTTGGCATTCTCCTCTCTCCAGAAAACACTGTGAAGAGTAATTATCATACATACAGTTAAGACATTGCTTTTTTTCTAGACCTTATGGTTGCTTTTTGTACATCACAGCTCCAGCTCCAAATATTAACTTTTTTTTTTTAATTGTAGAAAGAATCATATCCAAACATTAACGTGAACTTGAACTGTTCAGAGCTTAAATCAGTTTGTTTTTTTTTTTGTGGCAGCTTTTTAGAGCTGTTGACCTCAAGAGCGTTCTGGTGCTTCAGGGGACAGCATTCCATTTTTCTCTTCACACATAATGAGCAGTGAACTCCTTGATTGTTGTTGTCTGTTCCCTCTACTGAGAGACCACTGCAGCCAACAAATCCAGTGTTTCATGCTGCAATCTAAACACAGTGATGCATTGCAGGTGCTTTCCTCATCTCCTCACACCTCTCAAAAACATTAGGAGGGATTTTCAACTTCCTATTCAACTTTTAAATGGAGAGTTAGGTCAGGCTTTGGATTAGAAAACTAATAAATCTTCTGACTTCACTTATTGTACAAGTGTCCAGCTAATATCTACTGCTATCATGGCTCGCGGTCCTGTGCTGCGTTGACCTCACTTCAGGCTGTTAGAATGATAGCTTAATGAATATATCTAAAGACCCGTCATAAATTGCAAGCAAAGAAAATGTCACTTCTCTGATGTTTGTGTATAAAAATTGGACCTTAAATTGCTTTCTCTCTTAATCATTCTTTGTTTGAGTTACCCTGTAGGTGGCCGTTTCCAAAGATGGGAGCTCCGGTGCTGTAAATAAAGTCCAGCAGGATGCAAGGTGCTGAAAAGAGTGACTTCACTAGCTCTGCTGCTCCACTGCTGCAGTGAAATGAATGATTGTTGATTTGTATTTAATGCTCAATTTCCTCTCCATTACTACAAACCATGCAAGGCAGACCTCATTTCAGGCTATTCATATGAGAGCTCGATCTATCCGGTTTCACATCTGCTAAAAGCCCCCATGTCATACTAATTACAGTCTTCCCCTGGAAAGAATTCGGGTTTTAAGACCCAAGAAAGATGTACTTATTTATAGCTAATGCTCTGATCTGCGTGATTTGTTGTTTGCAAGCTAGAATCGTACTTGCACAGTTCTATATACATTCATAATGCAAGAAGGATGCAAAAGTAGAGAAAACAGTGCAATGGTTGTGCCTTTAGTAAGCATTTTACAATGACAAGTGTGTTCCGAATTGAAACCCACAATGCCTCTGCTTTAATTTTTGTGCCAGAGCAATTCTCCTCAGTCCTGGGTCTGTGCACCACCATGGAGCTAGTATTTGTACTCCTCCTAAATCAAAGGAGATGAAAGATTAGCTCCAGACAAATAATCCAGATTAGCAGTGTAAGGCTTGAAAGGATCTTTTGCCTTGGTGCGTCCAACCCCCTGCTTTTACACGAAGCTATGGCACGTGATCTCTTTTGTGATCAACCTCAATCTTAAAAGTTGTTGTTTGTTCCACTGTTTCTGCTGAAAGCTTATTCCGGTCATTGCTCAAGGGTTTTGGAAATATTTTCTAAATTTTAAACTAAATGTGGTATTACCATTTTTTTTATCCGTGTATTCTTCTGCATCATTATGCTATGGCTTATGCTTTTCTTCCTTGCCATTTGCTTTGGATGTAAATGCTCTGGAAATGAATTGGAGAGACTAGAGACAGTAATTTAACTACACCAAGATTCCCCGAGTCCTCCAGTGTCTCGCCTGACCAGTTACATGGGAAACTCTTCTGGGGTGTAGCTATGACAGGCCATCTCTGCCAGGATGGTCCATTGAACCCAGTATTTTGCTTTTAAGTGGTCAACAGCAGATGCTTAAGGGAGGCACAGGAGGCATGAAACTGTGCTCCTAGGCTGCAGCGGTCTGCAGTCGAGGGACTTTCTGAGTCAGAGATGTTTTCTTGTTGCTTACTAGCCCTTGGTGAATGTTTGCTCCAGGAATTTGAGCGGTCTCTTCAGAATCCAGGCAAGCTTTTAGCACTCAGCAGCACAGGGTCAGCTCTTCTGCAGTTTAATACATAAAGACCTGCTGCCTTCTGCTTGTTTTGAACCTGCTTCTTATTAATTTCACATGATGTTCCAAAGCTTTTCTTGTTATAGGAGGTAGGGAACAGTGGTTTACTGCTCTGTGTCACAATTGGCTAAGTTTCTCCTCCTTCAGTTGTGTCTTGCAATTTTCTTACAGTTACTATAAAACATGGGCATCTGCTACATTCTTTTGTCTTAAGCCTTTATCATGATCAGCTTTTATTTATGTTGCATTTACTTTCATAACTTGTCCTGGAATTGGGAATACTGCTGAAACCAGTGACACATTGCTATCCACTGAATATCTGACATCACTTTCAACGGAACAAAAAAACCCAAACCAACTTAAACCCACTACTGTTGATTGGTGTTCCTTCAGTCTGGGCTGGGAGTCATTTGCTTGATATTTTTCAGGCTTCTGGGGCTTATCCCCCGTTTGATGGGGTTCTATTTTCCATAGCCTTGTGCTGATTAAGCATCCTGCTTCATGTTCAACATCATTATCCTGATTGATAGCAGAGATAAACTTTCCTGGACTTACTATGTTTTCCCTAGATGGCCTGCTGTACTTGCCCTCTGTCCATCCCAAAGTGGCTTTGCTTTATCTTGCAGTGTGTCTTTCACTAATGGTAGAAATTCAAGTCCTTTGTCTTAATATCCCTTGTGAGCTCATGCACCCCTTTTGGCAATTCTCTTTGCCTTCCTATGCTTCTTGATGTCTTAAGTCACAGTATTATTTGGTACTCATTTGTCTATTACATTTTATTTTCTTTGTTTACTTGCAGTAGTGTGTTAGTAGTTACTCCTTTTGGTAGTTACTCCTTTTGCAGTGAGCCTTTATCTTCCTAAGTAGGAATTTTCTCTAAAGGTTTTATATATCCATGCTGTGCAAGTTCCTGCTAGTTAAGCACACCTGAGTGGTGAGAAGTTCCAAGCTTTCTCTGCATCCAGGACACGTCTTGAGCTGTTTTATTTTCTCCATATACTGTCTACTTCCAGTACATTCACCACGGGTTTCGAGTTCCACTAGTTCACTAACTGGACTCTCTGTCACAAATCAAAACTAGCAATGGTTTCCAGTATGGTTTGGAAATTGTAAATCCATTCAGCATAATAAGCGTACAGGGTTTTTTAGTTTTCTAAACAATATTTTTTCCTCCCTCAGTGTGGGACTTTTATGTTTGTTTAAAGTGTTCTGTACTGCAGTGATGATTATTTAAAAAAAAAAAAAGAAAATAAAATTGTCTGGCTTTCTGGCTTGTAAATCAAAAGGATGAAGTCAAGGATTTGCTCCTTCAGGCTTTATTCTCACAAATAGGTAGTGTTGGTGAAGGGTTTCTGTTGGTAGAGCAGCAACGACTAGAGAGCAACTAGTAGAGAGCAACATAAAACCCACCTACCTGCCTTAATTGGTTCCTATGGACATCATAAATGAAAGTTCTTGCACTAACTAAAACCCATAGATTGAGTGGAAATGTCAGTTTATCTAAGTTTGTGCTTGACTGTTGAATGCATGGCCAGGTCTTCATTTCATGAGTATAGTTAGTAGTTTCCCCCTTTTGGGCTGGATTGACCCTTGAAACGGGAAAAAAGGACTG
Source organism: Syrrhaptes paradoxus (assembly GCA_013400615.1). Taxonomy (NCBI): domain Eukaryota; kingdom Metazoa; phylum Chordata; class Aves; order Pterocliformes; family Pteroclidae; genus Syrrhaptes; species Syrrhaptes paradoxus. Next base: position 18,193 of record VZTO01009091.1, on the reverse strand, counting down.
TCTTATTTTAACTCAGAAAGCAACACATGTCAGGAGCAGATTGTTTTGTTGTTATTTTTTAAAACTTCCTTCCACTTCAGGAAAAAGTTGCAACATATAACAAATCACACAAAAAAAGAAATCTGTCATTTTTCTGTTGAAAATAAAGTGTAGCCTGTCGGAATTGGAGACTTTCAAAGGCACTTGTGTTGCAGGTGTGTTAGGCCAACATTTAAGTACCCAAAAGAATCCAATTTTAAATTTCATATGACATTATGTGATGCATCATTTCCTTGTGCATGCTTCAACTACAGCAAATTATTCAATCCATAAAAGCCTTTTTTTAAAAAAAAAATTTACTTCCACATGGTCATTTGCCTGTGAAATACACGTTACGTTTAGTGCTTGTTTATATTACAGTGAAGTGATGCTTGTAGATGGCCCAAACTAACAGCCTCATATTGCTTGCGGAAAGAATAAAAAAAAGTTTAACTCCTTCACAAGCTACAAACAGTGGAGGGGAACTTGTCGCAATGAGAGAAAACACAACAATGATGACAAAAAAGCAGTCAGAGCTGAACCGAACCAGAACCCAATTGGTATTTAATCTTCTCGACGTGATGAATGGGACTGTGTGTGTCTGATCCGTTACGTCATTGTCATTTTGGTTACCTGTGGATGTACTGTCATACAGACTTCATGCTTCTGGAGAGGGTGTTCTTCTATGCTGTTGATGGTCACCTGTGTGAGGTGTGGTTAAGTATTTTTTCTTATTTTTTCACCAGGAAAGCACAGTCTAGTCTGTGAAACACTGTGGATTTTCTCCTACCATGCAGTGCTGACAGAAAAGAAGAATCTGAAGTTATCTTGGAACTTTGATGTAAGCTGTTATAACCAGTTTGCTCTCTTCTTTGCTTTTTTGGAAAATGTGGAATACTCTTGAGAGATAATATATAGTTCAGCTTAAAGAGATTCCAATAAGAAAACAGTTCTATGAGGTAATGTGACCAGACACCACAAACCTGGATTGCTGTGGCTCATGGTAAGAGAAAAGCAAGTGTATACTGCTTAAATCAAATTGTCCTTGAGAGAATATGGGCAGCTCAGTAGCATTCAAATTCAGTATTAAAAAAAAATATTAATTAGTGAGCTAAAGATAACCTGCCAGTATCAACTGGAGTTCCTGGCCAGGTTCTTAGTTGCATCACTGATTTCCTTTTATATAAGAACCGTGCTGGCTGTGGCCAACACATTGACCCCGTATGTAAAGAAAGAATGTTTTTATAGAGAGAGATACAAGCACGTCGTAAATCATATGTCATTTACAATTTCTTCGTAGTAAGCGTTTATGGTTTATGAGTCACAGCTGTTGAAAAGCTTGTGATGAAAAAATGATACCTTAGAAATGGCTGCAGAAGTATGAGCTTCAGTTTATTATTATTTTTTAAATATGGCAGAGTTTTGATCCTCCAATTAATTTCATTCACTCAGATACAGCAATTGTATAAATGCAGCAGGGAAATGCATGCATAAACAAATGTATGCCAATGTCTTTCCAGTGAAATTCAATATTGCCAGAACTGCTTTGGATTTCCACTTCAGGCTGGAGAAGGGGAAAGGTGCCGCTGGCTGACATGGTGGCAGCCACCTCCTCTCAGTGGCAGCTGTGTTGGTAGTTCTTACAGCGACGTAACGAAATAGCGAATTGTTGAGATCTAAGGATTTTCTTCTGAAGAACAATGGGAGCTCCTTGTATTCTGAAAGCTGTTTAATTTTTGAGGTCTGTCTGTCAGTCAAAATATGCCCTGGGCTTCCTGTTCTGTTTCATTCCTTTATGCCTACCTATCCCTGGCATTTCTGAGATCCTCGTTTATGTGATATGCTGATACTCCCCATTTTTCAATGCATTTATGTGATGGGTTTGCCCTTGGCTGGGAGCCAACCCCACACAACCCATTCGCTCACCTTCCCCCCTCCCGAGAATGGGGGAGAGAATTAAAGGGGTAAAGGACTCATGGGTTGAGATAAGAACAATTTAATAATGAAACTACAATAATATTGAAAATAGTAATATATACAAATATAAAAAAGAGAGATACACAGAGACACTCTCACCAGCCAATGACCAAGGCTCAGCCTGTTCCTGGCTGACAATCCCGGAGCAGAGATTTATCTTCACAACAATCCAGGGAAGTATGAAAGCTTCATTATTCTTACTCCTTTTTCTGGATGGGAAATTCAAGCAACAAAATCGTGCGGAGAGCTTTCGCATGCCTGTGTAAGACATCTGTGAGAAACTGAACACTGGGAAGCCAGTTCTTGTCTAGTGCTTCTATGATGAACCATCCAGTAACTTCATGTTCAGTGGTAAGGATGGACGTGCTTCCAAGAACTCTACAGGACCCAGACTAGATGTCTGAAAACTAAAAAAGAAAAGGCTTGGACAGAGAAAAAAAGTGTAATCTGTAATTTTGTAGATTCAGTCACGTGCGTAGGAAGTCAGTTCTGTTTTTTAAAAATACTGGGAAAAGCTAGTCAAGGCTTTTCTGACCTCTTCACAGTCTTGTAAGGAGCAGCTTCCTTCTTGTGCAAAAGTCTTTGCTCTTTCAAAGAGGGGTTCCTGTGACTCCACTCACCCGAAATGTGGCCTGCCTCAGCTCTGTGGTTTCTTCATAGAAAATAATTGTGGAACCACAGTCCGAAATAGGTGAAAGAGCTTTTCCTATTCTTTCATTCCCTCTAGATACAAGTTCCCACCTCTCCCCTTGCAGAGATGCTGAAGGTGGCTCCCAGCACGGCTGTTTGCGCAACAGTTCCACGAAGACAGGCACAGCAACTCATGGGGAGAGCAGCCCGGAGAAAGCTGGCACTAGGGCTTAACAGGGCAAAGGGGTGAAACTTTATATGGATGCTGGTGGTGGCAAAAAATCTTGAGAAATAGTGGGTTGTGGCCTTTGTAGCTTCCATAACCAGCAGCTGTCTGTGATGACAGGGCAGTTTTTGTCAACGTACGGTATTTTATGATTTTAGGTTAGATATAGAGGCAAAGCTGCAAAAAATAAAGCTGGAAATATTCTTCTTGTACAAAATCACCAGTGTACTTAGTTTTGAGTGAAAGTCATGATAGGTTTTTTTTTTAATCTTGTTATTCCCTTGACACGTCCTTAGACATGACTGTCCAGCGCTTTGTCTTGCATCAGGTTCCCCTTGTAATCCATTGATTCATTCATGTTTAGGACGCATAGGCTGTGTGAGCAATAATCATTTTTTTCCTCTCCCATTCAGAGGTTAATCCCATCCACTCTAGAGCCTCCAAATACACCAGTAGGAGTAACCATGTCGTACTTTTCAGAACAATGGTACACTGAATTTTACATCCTCCAAGGAGTAACCTCTGGGGTTTTGGATTTCAAGCTGTGGTTCAAGGCTGCTACCCTGTACTTAGCTTCTGAAAACAGAGTTTCTGACTTTTCTAAATTTCCTTGTTCTTGTGCTGTGTAAGGTATTTGCTGTTTCACTGGAAAGCCATCTGCTCTTATGGGACATGCTTGTGTGTGCAAATTAAATTTAACAAGATAGAGTAGGATGGCAGTGGTCAAGATTGAATAGGATTCATGCAAAAAAGCTTCAGAGAATCTCATGCAAAATGGGGTTGATGTGAGGAACCATTGCAGCTGTGCTGCACAGCACCATGGCAGTCTAGGGGTTCTAGGCGTCGAAGCTTGCTCTGCTCTGTGACAAAGCAATAGACAGCTGTTCTGAATAAGGCTGCTCTAAAGCTAATCTGCTGAGGCTATGGTTGATTTCTAGCATTGACAGAGCAAGAAGTACTAGAAGTTCCCTAAGGGAACTAGTTCCTGACTGTGGGAGGATGATTCTTGGGTGGAGGATGGTCTTTCCTTTTGGTTAATTGGGAAGCCTCAGAAGGGGAAAGGTTTTCTTTTCTTTGTTGGGCTGACCTGTCCTGCTGCTCGTGTTTATTTACAGAGTAGAGTGTGATTGAGAGAGACTTGCACTGAAAAGGCTGTAGGATTTGTTGTCTTCAGGTGGCAAAAGGAAGGAGCAGCCTTAGCCTCTGAAACGGTTAGGACCCACTACGTAAAGCCGCGTAGGGTGCAGGAGGGGACCTACATCTCTCCATTAACCCATGTACACCAAAAATCTAAAACTAGATCCGAGTTTGCTCAAGGCTCTCTAATCTTGAGAGCACTTTGTAATTCTCTCTGAATGCTATTCTTTTTTCTAAAATGAAAACAAGAAAATAAAACTTTCATATTTTCTTTTTTATTTTTGATCTTCTGCTCATCTCTGTGGTAACTGCTGAACCGATAGTTGTAGCAACAACTGACTCCTGTAGCAACTGTTGAACTGACACAATGCATTGATCTCACGTGGTGATGTTACAAGCTGTGGAATAACACAAGAAACCAGTTTCGAAATTTTTGCATTTGGCTTCCCTTTACTCACCTTATTTTAAATAGTTCGGGCTTCTTCCCTTTTTTTGTTTAAGAATAGTCACCAAACCCTGTAGTTTAGACATATTTATAGGATGAGACTTGCTGGGGTTTATGATGGAAGTAGCCTCCAGCAGTCTACTGGCCCAGGAACCCATCTGTAGAAAGTTCCTTAAGTTTTCAAAAAATACAACTAGGAAAGCTAATTGGATTGCATGTCTGTTTTGACTAATCCAGCCAGTTCTGTTGAGAGGTTTTATGGGAACTTACTGATACGAAACTGTTGAGGTGAAGGTTTCAGGTAACAATTTTATTTTATTTTTTTCTTGTCGGGTGTTACTTTTTAGTATTTTTTCAGGAGCCTCTTATCAGTTCTCCTTCAGCTTTGTTTTCAAGTACAGATCTAACCTTGTATGTACCAAGCTCTGAAAAATAATTAAAAGAAAAGGGATGCTTAAATTTGGCTTCATGACAGAAGCAAATACTGGAGCTGCACAGCACGGTTGCACCTCATCCAGGGCCAAAAGGAAAGGAGAGCCTCACAGCCATGGTGGTGGCTTGACAGTCTCTTGGTTAGAGGTTTCTTTATAAAAAGAAACGATTTGTCTTATTTGTTTATTTGCTATCCCACGTGATGCTGAGTTCCAATGAACTGTCAGCTTGCTGTGGTTTATTCCTTTTCATAGCAGACAAAAGAAAAAGAAATGCTGAAATTGAAAACAGTTGTGTTGCTTGCATGTCCCTTTTTTTGCTGGAGCCAGTGAATGCCCGACGGGGGTTATAATGGATGGGTGTTGCTTTACAAACAAGTCTTTGGTTGGCTTACGCTTTTAAACGTTTTAGCTTTCCACAGAACTTTGACAGTGATTTTCTGACTGCCCCAAGTAAAGAACACAAAATACAGTTAATTTCCTTCAGTAAAAATTAAATTGAACAACTTCACTAGCATCTCTAGCATGGAAAAAAGGTTCAGGCAGCCCTGGAAACCGAGCCAGGGTTTGTCCTGTGGCGCAGACATTTGTTACCTCCTTGTCTTCCAGAAAACAAATAATGAAAATACGTATTTTGTACGATGTCACTATTATGGGTATTACTTTGTACTGAACTCAGAAACCAGGCAATTTTGGGATATGTATAGAGCCATAGCGTATTTGACCTAGGTAGGTAATGGGAATAGCTGTGGTCCCTAATGAGATGTCACTATAGCACATTGTTCCAGGCTCATTCTTGTCAGTAATCAGCCCCTTCATCTCTTGGTGGCTGACAGGATAGCCAAAGGGTGCAGGAGTTCTTCCATGTGGCACCTCTCTGGCAATCAGATGAGGAAACTGGCTTTGTAACTGCTGGTGGTTTTGTTGTTGTGGTTCTGTGGACAGGCTGGGCATCAGGGCTGTCCCTCATCCTTTTCAAAAAGTTAAACTGAGTTATAAACAGTCCTGGCTATAGAAGGTCAGGGGAGCAAAACGACAATGCTAAAAGAGGTGATTATCCAACTGCCATGTTTGTTGCGGTGTAAAAGGCCCTCTGATGGCCTTCTCATAGCCCCGGACACTACAAAACAGATATTGTTGGTAGAGATTATGAATTCCAGTGCTTTCTACTGTGTGTATCTACTTTTCTATCTGTATATGTTGCAATAAACCAACATGCACAAGGTTATAAAAATAGCCTGGAAGTGATTGACATGCTAATAATGCTCAATCAAGTCAATAATGCTCATGTAACAAGCTCCTGAGAAAATAATATTTTTGGTCAATAATACACTTTTAAAAAATGAACCGTTTGTTTTTAATTAACTTCATATTTAGCCATTTAGTCATGCCATGTCCATCAAGCATGTGGAGAAAAACTCGTGCTGTCTTGAAATACCGTGTTGTTGCCTTAAACTTTCATCTCTTCCTTCTTGGCTTTCTCTTCTGCATTCCACCTTAGCATGTTTTTGAGCATTGAGGCAAATCATGGCTTGTCATATTACTTCGAATTCAGTGCTTCTCCTTTGTAAGAAGGGTGTTAGGTGATTCATCTGTGACAGAACATCCCATTATGTTGTGACAGACTGTCAAGGTGAGCCTGCCCTAAGTACTTAGCAACAATGAAGTGCTTCTAATGTGTCACTTGGCGCTTTTTTATTTTCTTTTAGTTTTTTTTCTTCCTCTTTTTTTTTTTTTTTTTTTTTGGCTAAAGGCTGACAGATTTTAATCCATTAAGTGATGCAAAAAACCCCCAGTGTTTGGAATTGTGTAATGCTCAGTAAAATTGAGCAGGACAGGCAGTGCTCACAAATTCCCGACAGAGAGGAAATAGGTCCTGCAGTCTTAAGACTCTTCTTGTCACATGGTGTTAAGTAGTACGTTGTGGGGTTTGGTTTGGGTTTTGTTTGTATCTTTTCAGGAAAAAATTATATGCTATCAGGGGAGGAATTTTTGAAAAGAAAATGGATTCATATCCCAGTTATGAAGGAGATCTGAAATAAATTCTAACAGCTGTGAGATGACTTTCAGATGCATAATTCCTTGGGTTGTTCTGTTTCTGTGCTTACTTACATGTAGTTTTTGGGTTAGGCAAGCTCTGGAGTTCAGTGGTTCCCTGGGCAATGCTCTGCCTGCCGGCTGCTGCAAGGATTTCACAGTAGCACCTTCTCCCTTGCACAGGGCTTGTGATCAATTGCAGCATCCTTCCAGCCCTCTCGTGAAAAATAATTTTTGTACCACAATTTTGTGCGGCTGAATTCATATTAAAAATAGGAGTGTGAAATTGAACCTCGGATGACTTAGAAACCGCCAGCTGCTGAGCGTTTTATTAAATAAGGAGTCTTAATTAGGTGCCTACATGTTATGTTAGGAGCCCGTCATTAAGTAACCATTGTTTTTGCAGTTTTTATGTATCCGTGTGTCCTCGTATGCTCACATTAAGATCATAGTGCCCGCAGGAACCCTTACTTTGTGTTGCTGTCAAATTCACTGATCTTCCTCGAAATCAGCAGCAAATTGATGATTTACGAAAAAACCTCACTCATGGTTTAGGATAAAACTGCAGTAGATGACATCCATCAACCTGTGATTACTGAGCAACGTGTTTAAAATAAGACAAATACTGAAGGTTAAAGGGGAGACAGAAAATGGAAATCTGATGTATTTTTAATGCAAAAATGAGACCTGCTTAACCCTTCAGTATTTCCCTGCTTTGTAGTCTTTTTCTTTATCCTGATGATGAGAAGCAAAACCTACATCTAGTACTGCATGGGATGAAGGTTGCAGGGGTTTGAACTCCGTGTGATCCTGGTTTAATTCATTTTGCATTGCTTTTAGAATAGTATCCAGTCTTACGTAATTTTTGACCTGGGCTTAACAGCATTTGATTACACTTCCTAATATTTTGATTTAAAACCAAAAAAATCTCAATTTTTTGAAGTGGAGAAATGGTGACTGATATTTGCATCCTGACTGTCACACTGTTCAGGAAATGACAAAGTTATCCACAGAGGCTGTGAGGTGGGTCAGAGGGATAGATGCTACAGCCCTCGATTCATAAATGGACTTTCTTTCTTTTTTTTTTTTTCTGCAGTCAAGATACGTTAAGACAACGTTTTTCCATTGTTGGCTGAAATAAAGACCTGGGAAAACTCCTTCAGGCTCATTTCACAGCACACAGATGAAACAAGATGAAATTAGGTCAATAAGTTTTGTAAAATAAATCATGAGTAAGTATGGAACATTAAAGTTCTTTTTAAGAGGTAAGGCAATGGCACAGAAATTTCATTGTGCTGAATGAGACAAGACCAGGATTGGAAGCATTAGTCAGAAAAGGCTGGTAGAAAAATGCTTTATCTTGTTAACAAACAGGGCGTTGATTTAAAGAAAACAAAAGAAAGATTTCAAGAAAAACACATTTTCAGTTGCCTGTGCTGTTAGGAAATTAAGAAATTCAGACCTTTTGGGTTTGCCCTCTCCATTGCTATACCTGTGCTTACTTCCATCAGTGTTGCTCTTGCTTCCGATTTTTTTTTAACTTGGGGGTGAGCCTTTGATACTGTTACTGAAAACTATTGGGTATTTCTTCTGGACGGAGGTAGAATACCTTTCTATGTGAAATGGTTCAACATCTATTAGTGAAGAGAATCCAGCTTTATAGAAAAGGCATTTTCATACCCTCTGTTTCCTGTTGATATGTTCGTAAGCACAGACAGACGTGGAAGGGTTGCACTGTCAGATATCTAAGGAGCATGTCTATGATGGCTTTGTTTGTATTATACCTGGTTTTCTGAGTCAAGCAGAATGTCTTTTCTAACTGTTTTGGTTTTTTTTCAGAAGCAGAGGAATTATTGTGGTATTTCATCCTTTCATCGCAATTTTTTGCTTGTTGTAATTTTCCTATAATCTGCCTTTTTTTTTTTTTTTTTTTTTGGTCTGACACCGTCTCACTGTTTTTAATTGTTTCACTGATTTGTAATTCTGAACACTTACTCTTCCCAAACCCCAAACCCCAAACCCAAACCAAAAAAACATGATGCAGAAAAAAATACCTTAAGAAAGTGCTGAGCAGCTGCAATTAGAATTGACTTAAAGCTGAATAAAGCCAGGAGAAGACTGGAAAATATATTTTACTTTTTCTCCAAGATATAGTGTCTTTCCTCTTTGAAAATGTCAAATTAAAGAACATTTCCAATCAGCAAGACTTTGGCTAATATTGGACTTCAAGATTTGCAGAAGCTGTTGGGACTTGGCCTGTGTTTTGTTTTGCCTTATTTTGGTCCTTTTTTAATAAAAAAGAATCATTAAAGCAGATCTCATACCAAGCTTTCTGTAAGTATGAGCTGACAATGAATTACAGACGTTGAGAGAAGGCAGCCTCAGCTTTGTGTGTCCAGTCCATGGAAGGCTTCAGGACACCAGCTGAACTGTGCTGATTTGGTATCAGATGAAGATCTGGCCACAACTGCCCTTAATTTCTAAATGAGGCTCCTGAAGTCAGGTTAGAATAAGTTGATTTTCAAGGTATTTAATTTGAACCAGGCTTTAAACTTTGGTTCCTTACTTATAAAATGGAAAGTTTGTGAAAATTAATGGTCCCAGCCTGTGCCTGTCTGGACTTTGATGGGGATGAGAATTGCTGAGAGGACAAAGGAAGAGAACGGATCTGTACACGGGCACAAATGTGCGGACATTCAGTCCGGAAAACCTCCACAGCCACATGTGCTTTTGCAGCTATATTTTGACAGATCCTCAGCCATTTGAGCATGCTGTCTTCTTAGGAAGAGTGTTCCCCATGTGCTGGCTTCATGTGAAGTACAGCCCTGCTTGTGATCAGGAACAGCTGAGCGTGCTGTCCGAATCGCCGGACACGGAGGTGTACCTTCATGTGTGTGTGCATCCTCCCACGCCGTGGAAGGAAGGCGGAGAGCATTTGTGTGCCAGGGGGCATGTGTTCCAGTGCAGCGTCCTTCACTCGCTATCAAGTAAAGTAGAGGGGAATGATGACTAAGCAACACTGGTGATCCACAGCTTGTTTCTTTCCCAACCTTTATTTCTGGCTTGATTTTTTTGTTGGTAACTGTTTAGATTTTGCTTGCAAGTGCAATAAACTCACATGTCCTTAAAAAATATGAGATGAAGGACTAAAGCTTGTTAGCATATACTGAGGACTGACTAAAAAAACCTGATATGAATTCCGCAAGCAAATTAACTGTGACACTTCTGTAAATTTAGAAAAGCTCCTGCCATATTCAAGCAATTTTTAAAAACACTGTATTTTAGTAAACTCAATGTAACTGGCGTGTTCTCTTTACTGAATCGCTTCAGGTTGTGGACTTATCTATGGCTAAAAATGCTTGGAGGTGTTCCAGCATGACCTCTTGCACAGCCAGTGGCACTTCAAGGTGCATCCGTGGCCACAGATGCTTCAAGGTGTACAGTCTCCAGCGTGGACTGCAATCCCCTTTGAGGTAAACCTGCTCTGTTGCGGACTTACCCATGACCACAGATGCTTTGGAATGTCCTGCTCCCACGTGGACTCATCCGCAGATCACAGTCCCTTTGACTGGAGTTCACACCAGAGCTCCAGCCTGCCCAGTCCAGCAGCACAGGAACAGCAGTGACGCCCAGGCCACCTGCCAGCCCAAGCACATAACCTCTGCTGTTATCAAAATGTTCCCAGGCACAGCAGCACAGCAGTACAGCCATCAGTGAAAGCAAAAAGCAGCCACCAGTGAACACTAGACTCTAATGTACAGTAAAGTAAACAAGCCCCATGGCAAGAAGAGGAGCCTGTCAGTTGATACCTGAACATCCATAACAACTGTAAATTCAATCATTGAGCACATTCCAATCAAACCTGTCGTCATCTCAAACCCTTTGAGCCTCATCTAGGGTGCCAAAGAGGACTGTGATGGTTTAGCCCTGGTAGGCAGTGAGTACCACACAGCTGCTCACTCACTCACTGCCCACCAGTGGGATGGGGGAGAGAATGGGGAGGGTAAAAGTAAGAAAACTCCTTGGCTGAGATAAAGAATATCACAACAGTACAGGTGGTGTCTTCTTTCTGATACTCTGACACCCTGGACCAGCTTTTGTGCTAGCCCTGTGATAGGTAAGGAGGTATTCCACATTTTATTTGGCTTTGTATCTTGAAACAAAGATTTTTTTAAGTGCCTAAATGAAGATGCATGACTTTCTATGGGAAATCTGAGGGACGATCAGCTTTTTTTTTTAATTATTATTATTTTTCTTTCATGACTGTTACTGGTTGCCAAGAACTGGATGACAAAGGTGTGATTTACCAACCACAAAATATAGCATCCCTGTACTAATGAACTGAAGTAATATATTTCAACAAATACATAAGGAAACAATGTGTTATATTTGTACCATAGCAAAATGTTTCTCCTTGTTCCGAAAGTGGAAGTTTTGAGGCAGTTTGTCTTTAAAGAGATATTAAATTTCTGGAAGTTCTAAAATAAAATGTTACTCTAAAGAAAACATTTAAATTTTTTACCTGTGTGTACACACAAGAAATCTTCACTAACCAGCTTCTGCAAGATGAGGATTTAATCCCCAGACCTAAACTTTTTATGTCCTCTACTGGAGGTTTTTACTAGTCTGCTTAAATCTTCGCTAGACCATGAAAGAGTGGTGGCATTCACAGAAAAGTGAATAAACTTGAAATAAGATTTTTTTTTTCAGCCAACGTGGGAGGGAAAACCTGAAAAATGTGTCTTTTTTCTATTTCCTATTTGATTGCTAGTGATGTATTTTTTTGGCTCATAATCCAGTTTTATAACTTTTAAGAAAATGGAGCTTTCCTCTCTTGGATTTCCTTGAAGAGTTCTCTCCTCATTGCAATGCTGATGTATGCTACCTTATACCCACTGTAGCCAAAATTTTATTCAGAATACTGCTACATTAATTTCTGTTTGATGCAACAGCTTGATGATTAGTAAGTTCAGCAAACAGTTTGGAAAGGTGTAAAGCAATGTTGGTTTCTTACAAGAGGTATATTTTGCATTAAAAGGGAGAGTTGAATGAGTATTTTTACGTCTTTGGTACCTGAGAAGAAAGCGTAATGCACTAACGTGAGCTCAGTGGTGCGAGTTAGATTTAATATGGCTTGGAATGTTGTGATGCCGTTATACTAAAGTGTGGGATCCTAGGAATAGGCTGCAGAGTCATAAAAGTCCCACCAGCTCTCTTGGTCAGAAGGGAAGATGCAAGCCAAGTAAAGTGGGAATGATTTAAGTGTCCTGGATCTTGTATTGGAGCCTAGCCAGGTGCCACATGGAGAGGAGTTGTGTTGATGTCTTTTAGCAAATTAAATTACGTATTTTTGGAGAAAAGAATAGACTGGCTTTGGGGAACACAAACTTCTCTTCGCATCCGAGTTGGATGAAGTAAACCCCGGGCCCAGTGCAGTTTCCCAGTTTAGCTTCGCACCTAACTCTGCTGAGTGGTTTCCAGTTCTTGCCTGGCTGGTGTCTTTATTGCAGAGATGAACGTTTTCACCACGTGTTTCTGAACCTACAGCTGGTGTCATATGTCTTGACTTTAGTCAGGCTTTTGAGATAATTTCATGTGCTATCTTCGCAATCCACTAAACGATAGTAGTACAGAAAATATTCTGGGAGGGGTGCAAACTTTTTGGGAGCCCAGTTTCAGAGAGTAGCTGTTATCAATTCTCTATCAGAGTGGGAGTCCATACTGGGTGGGCCGTGTAAAGTTGGTTTATTCTTCACAATTTTTTTTGGAAATAAAAGAGATTTGGAAAAAAAATTGGAGATCTGCAAGTTGGAGGACAAGCTCAGAATTCAAAATTGTCTTGACAAATAGGACATGGGTTTTGGTTATTTATTTTGTCTCTACTGAATACAGGGAAAAAATATTAAATGTCTCATGGCAATCCCTGGGCTGAGCCATGGTCTGCAAAAGACGACTTGTGATTTACTAGGGCTGAATGTGAATTAGCAATAGTCATTAACATTGTGATAAAATGTATCAGCAGCATTACACCCAGTGAGATGTGTGATTTGCTGTGAAAAAATTATCACTGAACAGTAGCGTGGAGCAGACATTATGCCTACAGCACACACGGCACAGTGTTGCTTCACTTACCTAGTTTCACATGAAGTAAAACTTAAATCTTTACGTGCGTATGTCCCTTTCCCCTTCAGCAAGTGTTAGAACAGAGGAGAGAAATTACATTAAGCACCCCAACTAAAAGAAACCCTATAATGTGAATGAACTGTCTCGTTAGCACCAGAGAAGTTGGAGAGGAAAGAGGTTGCCTGCAGACATCACCTCCAGTGTTTGTGAAACAATTGCTCATTTGCTTTAGAAATGTTTAATGTGGACGGGAGTTCATCACTATAGCAAAATACGAGCATTACTAATGGATCTATCCAATGTTTTTATCTCGGTAATAACTAGTTTAATTTTCTGTACTGGTACAAGCATAGTTCCCGAGAAAGTGAGTTTTACTGAAGTCAGTCCTGAAAAGCTTTTAGAAAATGCTTAAATATCCCTTAAGTGGTCTATTTAACCTTTATTTTGGAGAACAGACTAGCTGTCAGATGTGTATCATTTGATTAAATTCTTCCTCTTCAGCCATTTGCTCTTATTGTTTCTTGAATGCTCCAGTGACAACTTGTTAGGAATTTAACATCGCTATTACTTAATTTGTGTGTATGTGTAGGTAACGACGTGATCTAAACTGACATGGGAAAGTTTTCGCTTACTCAGATTCCAGCTCAGTGAGGTGAATGCACCTCAGGTAGCGTTAAACATCTAACCTGTGTTTGCAGCAAGGCAGCCAGCTGCGTCAGCTCTTTGTTATTACAGGCATTCCGTAACACCCACCACCGCAAAGCTGTGAAGGACCTAAGAAACCCGAGTGACACGGAAACATTAACGTCATTTCGTAAGAAGAGGCTGAGGCCAAGTGGGGCTAAATGCCCTATCCAAGTGCTACAGAGTGAGGAACCCAAAATCAGCTCAGAAGGAGAGTCTGGTGGCAGTGCCTTGCATTTAGAGGTTGGGAGCATCTTGCATGTCCAAAATTGCATGTGCTGATTGAATTCCTGAATGCACTTTGAACATCACTGGCAGCTTGTCTGTTGACAGCAAAGGACGCGTATGGGATGAAGCACAACCTTACTGATGAAAGCACCTGCTTGCTAGCTCGTGGTCTGAGCTATCCTCTCTATGAAGTGGGCTGGTGTTGCAGTGGGTGGGCAAAGCTCGTCAGACCTTGCTGTGACCCCTGTGCTGATAGCCTGATTTGTGCTGCATTTGCTCCCACTTTCGACAATGGACTGCACATCCCAGGGGCCTATCTGTGATACACTCTACTTTTCAATACTTCGTTTATGCATGTACATCTCTTATGTCTCAAGTGTGCAATGTTTATTTTGATTTGATTATAATTTTACTTTTACTTCTACTTATATATTGACATAAACAGGGAATTGGAAATGGTGAGAGCTGCAGTTTAGAATGGGTGCATTTAAAAATAAAATCATAGAAAGGTTTGAGTTGGAAGGGACCTTAAAGGTTATCTCATTCCAACCCCCTGCCATGGGCAGGGACACCTTCCACTAGAGGAGGTTGCTCAAAGCCTCATCCAACCTGATCCAACCTGAAGGTACACAAGCAGTTGGAGTATTAAATCTCCCTTTTCATATCCAAAGCTTATATGGCATGTCAGGTGCACACAAGGAGTGTTTACACCTTTACTTTTGTTATCCAATGTGTTAAATATATACCATACCTTTCAACTCAGCTATACTTCCAGCATACAGTAGACTCTACGAATATATTGGGGTTGTACTTGTCCAGATGGGACAACATTTTGGGCACCTTCTGACTACTGCTCTCTATTTCTCCAGGATGCTGCTTGGAGTGAGCTGTTACAGTCCTCAGTGAGACTTGGTTAGTACCAACCTGCTTTCTATGTGTCAAAGCTGGTACTTGAGTCACTGACCTTTTCCTTGTGAATAAGGAATGGGAGCGCAGTCACCACGATTGCTGACAGCATCGCCGTGTTTCTGGGTGAGCTCACCCCTCTTTGCTCCAAAGTAAATACTCTTTTTATGTGGAAGAGATGAGGCTCCTCAGAGTGACGTTCCTTTTGGCTTATCCAAGAGGCATGTCCTTGAGCACCGACGCAGCACTGTCTCGTCATTCTTGTGCTGCTCCAGAATTCCTCCAGCAGTGTTGGTCCCAGAAAGAGAGGTGAAAGTCCTTCATTTATCACATTAATCAATTTCCAGATGGGGCAAACAGTGAACTGGAGTTGTCTCCAGAATGACAGGGGGACATGTGTAAACGTCAGTAGATTTCTATTACGGGAAGTCCGGCCTACTCTGTTTGCATTCTGAGAATATTCCAGCCATTGAGGTCTGAACATTCAACAAAACAGGGAATTTTAACAAAATAAGTCACATTTTGTTTCTGTGAAAATTTTGAGCTTATTGTTTTTAGTGTGGTACAAGAAACAATTCCAAGGATTATGCACACCTGACTGATGTATTTTGAACGTGAAAGCTTTCAAGAAACTGCTGTAGAAGTTATTTGACAGTATATAATATGTTCATAGACTGTTTTGAAATGGAAAGAAGTCCTAAATGCATGGAATAGATTATTCATTAGCCATTACTCACCTACTTCTATTAGGTGACTCTCCGTCATTCCCATTAAAGCCGTGGATCTCTCAGGCAGGCCTGGCAAGCTTCCTTGCTGGATGTGGTAAATGAAGCTAATTGCACTGTCTGTTCCCTGGTTTGTTTTCCAGAGTGCATAAATACCTTTGGTTTTAAAGGCAATATTGAGGTAAACATTTGTGCTGCTGTTAAATACCATTGTGACACCAGAGAAACACTTCACACTTTGGCACTGGTCGTCTGTAGACTTGAGGTTTTCTTTTATTCTTTTTTTTTTTTTTTTTCTTGATTATGCTTTAGAGCACAGACTTGCTGAGTGATAACTCTTAAAACAAGTACATCCACATGGCTGGGTTTAACCTACTCTGCTCCAGACACACAACCCTGGCGGGTTTTGGGTTTTCTTTTTTTTTGTCTACGTAACTACTCAGCATCTGGGCAGATAGCCATAGTGGAGGTGGGTTCTGTGTCCCCTTAGCTTTTTCTTAGTGCAACTTCTAGAAGCCAGAGGGTTTGGGGAGGGGGGTTGTGGGGGTGAGGGTTGGATTCAAGCTAGGATGGTTCATACGATCCAGCACCATCATCCAACAGTTGCAGCCTCTGCCATGCAGCTGAGTTCCTCTGGCTAAATGAGGGTGCCGAAGATAAAATCAGGTCCATACCTGTGGATGGACTTTTCTTGTAGCGGTTTAATTATGTCTCTTTTTGGCTTGAGAGACCACAGACACTGTTAGCAAGCTAGTGTAGGCAACTCAGCCTGAAATGCAAAGAGCTGCTCTTCAGTTCTCAGCAACTACCAGAACCTCAGCAGGTTGGTACTGGCAGGTTAATACTCAGGCTCTTGTCGCAGAGCTGTTCAGTGGTACATCTCTATAAAGTTTAACAGGTAGGTCAACAAACCTTAGGATCAAGCATTGGAACAGGCTGCCCAGGGCAGTGGTGGAGTCACCATCCCTGGAGGTGTGCAAGAAACGTGTGGATGTGGTGCTTGGGGACATGGGTTAGTGGGTTGGGTGGTGTTGGGTTGATGGTTGGACTTGATGATCCTCGAGGTCTTTTCCAACCTTCATGATTCTGTGATTCTGTGATACATTTTTGTGATCCTTAAACCGTACTGATACTCTTCATGGGACCATAAAGACGTGTCTTTTCATTGTAGTCCAAGATTTGATTGGTCATTGTAGGTTCAGTCATATTGGCTTGGAGGAGCTGGATGTCTTAAGAGACTTCATGGTCCATCTGCTTCAGGAAGCAGACCATGGGCTTTCATGGCCACTCACTGTGTCACTGATGTGATTTCCACTGGTGTTTTTAGGTGATCTTTTTTAACAGTTTGTTTTGCTGCCTAACTGAACTATTTACCGGACTCTTAGATTTGGAGGATGGACTTATCTAACTGGATTAAACGGCTGCTCAGTGACAGGTAAATGAACACGTTGAGACCTTTTTTCATGAAGAGGCTGGGGAGCACAGGGCCATCTTACTTCAATATTTTTTTGCGAGGGAAAAGTCTCTTTATCCATCAGTGATGGACAGGAGATAGAAGAACAGAGGCTAAGAATATAATAGTAGCCAGAAAAAACTGTTCTGCAGACCATATCAGATTGAGCATCAGGAAAGTATCAAGAAAACAAAAACATAGCTTGTTCTCTGAGGTTGTAAGCTGCAGTGCTCAAAAGGGATTTTTGTTATTCCTTGCATCCATGTTTTGATTTCATGTGAAGGCTTTTTGAAAGGACAATTTATTGTATTTATGAGACAGATGTAATTGTAACAAAACTGGTTTTCTTGTGTCAAAAGTGTCAGTGAACATTGCTGAATGGAAGGCAAGTGCTTACATCATTACAAGGGTTTGGGACAAATGTGGTTTATTTTCTTTTCTTCTTCCTTTGAAATATGTAATAGCAAGGGAAAAAATACCTTAATTGGAGTTGTAAAATGAAGCTGTGTGTTCAGCCCGAGTTCTGGATCCCGCTGCCCCTTGTCTTCTACACCTGGCTTTTGCAGAGGCTCATTTTGTGTGTATTGGAGCGTTGGAGGTGCTAATGTCGTGGTTTCTTTGGCTCCTTTGGCACGGTTAGCAAGTCCGTGAGCTTTTGTATGTTCATAAGCTTTTTTGTTCATTTTAAAAAAGTAGAGTAGTGGAGCAGATTTTTTTGGGGGAACACTGGCATGATCTGAGTAGAGTAGCACAGAGACCTCAAAAATAAATAGGTGATTCAACCTGATGGGAAACATTTTCATTTGGGATAACCTTCAGAGAAAGACGAAGGGATGCGCTGAGGTGACACCACTGTGTGAAGCTGTTTCTGTTAATTGAAAGAGCTTAATCCACCTTGAAAACAAATTATCTTTTAACATGGCATTTCTTCTCTTTCTGGATGTGATTCTCTTACTTGACCATTTTAGGCAACCTGAGTCAATAGCACGGGAGCTGCAAAGTTGGGACTAGCCTGGTAGAGCTCAGTACAAAAAGACGCTGAGAGTCCTTTAGTCCCACTGATGTTATCCCGTGACACCATCTCACCATAAAGGCATGTTTGCTCATTAGGATTAAAAGCAAAAAAATCCCACTGCATTTCTGGTTAACGGGATTTATGTATATATATATATA
>VZTO01009090.1:464-25746 GCA_013400615.1 Syrrhaptes paradoxus | reverse complement strand
ATAGAGGATAAGATTTTTACATTCTGTCTACATATGACATCTTTTTCAAGGACTTCAGTACTTCTAAAATCTTTACATATGCAATATTTACATCATTAAATGCCTCCTGAGTTTTTATGAAAATGATTGTGCGAAATCTTAGAAAGGATAAACAATGCCTTCCAGCCAACAAAGATAAAAAGGCTTAGTTATTGCACATCTGCAAAAAAGCATATCTGAACTGAAGTGTGTTACCACAGATGCATTTTCATCCATAGATACAAATCTGACATATAGCAGTGTACAGCTGATATAATATATGGGACAACCCTGCCTAGTATCTTTCTAAAGTTTTTCACGGAAAAATACATCAGCAGAACCGAAAATATCTGTGCTATTTTATATGAGAGGAGTTTTCCCCTTAAATATGATAAATAAGACTTGAAATAAGATGCTAATAGAAAAAAGTCTGGAAAGGTAATCCACCGTAGCTTGTCCTGAAACATCAGCGATAGCTTTCTGTGTCTGAATAATGGCCAGAGGCACTGTGATCCTTCTGTTAGATTTTCATCTCCCATGCATTGCTTCTCAATGGATTACCCTGTGTAGGTAGGCACAGATGTGTGTCTCTGCTCCCAGATGCTGTCATCTCATAGAGTTCCTTCAGATACCTCAATTTTTGTTTCTCTTAATTGAGCAGCCATTATCATCACTTCTTGAGTGGAGTTTACCCTGATTGAGCTTCAATTTTCTTCTTTCTTACTGCTCTTGTTTTAGGAAGCAGGAACTTCAAAGGCAGCGAGTCACCACACAGACGTTTTCCACTGAGTCTTCTGTAGGTTGAACTTTGTTGCTTTCTGACCAGTTCCTAAGAACTCACGCTTTTTCTTGGAGCTAACATTTAGTTCAGTTTATATCTATTGATGTTAACAGTGCTACTATCCGTTTACTACAGTTGGACATAATAAGACACATCATGTAACTACCTGTTTTGCATAGTTCCTACTCAATTCCCTTTCTGCATCCTTGAAACAGCCTAGATGAATCCATTCCAATAATGAAATTTTCACTATTTCACTTTCTTCTCCCTTTCAGTAACCCTGTTAACGAAGAATCTTGATACTCATATTGCCATTTAGCACACCCCAGAAATCATTGTATTCTGTGCTTTGCCATGAAAATTATTTCAACATTTTGTTTCCTGTCATAACCAATCTTCAAAACAGAACACATTTTCTCCCCCATCCAAAAACAGGACAACGCACTTTCTTAAAAGTTAGCCTGGAATGCTCCTGTGAAAAGCTTGTTAGAATCCAAATAAACAATATCAGTCCATTCCTTCTTGATTACCCCTACGCATTTGAAGGATGTGACTATAACTCAGAAATCTTGCAGTTAAATGTGGTATCCTGTAATAGACTTGAAACACAAAGGTTGTTTCAACGGCTATATTGACTTAGTGATGACAAAAGGTAAAACAGAGATAATTTTGTAGAGGAGTTTGTGGTGGATTTTTCTGACAAACAAATATATTGGAAGGATCCAATTAATTCGCCTGAGTTTGGCATAATGACTGTGTGTTCTAAAATCAAGCTTGATTTATATTACAAAAAAAAATAGCTATCTACAGCCCCTTCTTGAAAACCTAGTGTGGCTAGGACAATACTCAGATGTTGTTTTTTGGCATTAGAAACTGAAAAGAGCATCATTAGGACAAATATTACAGATGAATTATTTTTCTACATGGTGGCTTCAAATCTGCTGTGCTCATAGTTGTTGGGCTGAATTTCATGTGGCTTCTCTTCTGGAACCTGCCATGAAAATCAGAGAAGAGTTCAGTTGATAAGTTATAGACTTCCTTTTGCCATAAAAAGAAACTGAATTGCACTGAGAATGTAGTTCTGTTCTTATATGTGATATGTCTATTTAACAATATTGACTCAGCCCGACATGAACAACCAGTTCTGAGTTCTGAGGGATGAATTCAGGGTTTTCTTAACAGAAGAATTCCTTAACACTGATGTTAGCTACAAGAGTGCAAAATTAATATCTGGGATTTTAAAAGACCTCTAAAGACCATCTCTGATGAAAAGTTAATGATGTTGTATGCCAAATGTCAATGTCCTTTCCCATTACCTGAAAAAGCTTGCTTAGAATAGAATATTTCTGAGCAGTTCTACTGATATTAAAGGACCTTCAATTGAGCAAGGTTGTATTATTACCACTGGTAAACACAGGCTGTGAATTCTTTAGCGAGATTTAAAAATTTTCGCTGTCCTGATACTTTTTACCATTTACATATGCCAGCCTATTTCAGGTCTTGCCAAAAACCAGTGCTTTGGTTTCCTGAGGTCAAACAGCAAATGACTGGCAGAGCTGCCATTAAAAGTTGTTTTTTCTGGTTGTCATTGCTTCTTCTCGGCCTAAGGGAGACCATCCCTACTAATTCCGAAGAAGTGCTCTACATTTAATTCAGCATGAAATTCTAGATGACACTAGAAAAGCAGCAGCACCATTTAGCCCAAAATGCGACTACCATGCACGTAAACTATAAGAAAGAAGACACCTGACAGAATGAGAACTTAAAAGAGACAAATATCTCCACTGAGGTCTCAATTTCTGCTTTTTGTACAAGGCTAGTACAATGTAAGTGGCATGACTAGGCAGCAAGTCCAAAAAAGATCTGGAAGTTGGCCTTGATAAATTCACAGCCTGAGGCAGAGTAAGGTTTTTGTAAGCTGACTCATGTTTGCAAACCACAAACCCCAGGAGAGCAGGACTGCAGTGTGCTGTTCATCTTCCAACATAATGAAGATCAAGGGAGGTTGTATCTTACCTCCCAATAAACAGAGTCATCAAAGCAGTTCTGGTCAGATGCTTGTCCCAGGAAGGGCAGCTTTAAAATACCACCTGCAGGAAAAGCAGCATCAGAGGTTAAATAATGGACAAAATGTGCCCTGGGGAGTCAGTTAAATTTTCTGACTTGTTTCCTAATCTGCAGAAATGCCCAACCATCTTGGGACATCAGGTTACTCATGATGAGAGCTGGTGCAGGTTTCTTCATGTCAACATGAATAGGAACTTGTTTTTAAATGCTCAAACAGGGCAGGGGCATCTTCCACTAGACCAGGTTGCTCAAAGCCTCATCCAACCCAGTACCTTTGAAGCATGCATTCAGGAAGATGTCTAGGCTTCATTTGAAGATTAAATTATTGGAAAACTGCTTTTCCATATTTAATTTTCTCCCAGTGTACCACTGTGCATTATTTCTATTTTTCTCTTTTGTATTATTCACATGAGATTGGTCTCCCCATGGGCAAACCTCTAAATTCTCGTATATTTCAGTTACTATATGCATCATACTGACCTGTCAATGCTCCGCCTGCCACTGCAATTCCAATTGTACTGCCCAAGGCAGCAGCTTGCATGCTAGGAGTAAAGTGGACACCTTGCCTGAAAAGGGCAGAAAACCAAACCATTGACAGTCAAAAAATTGTTACACTTGGAGACTGACAGCTTCTTATAACATTGTACTTGCTGTCTGCTGGACAAAGGAAAATATCCTGCTGTTGCTGTGTACAAGACAGAAATCATGGAGGATTTATTTTATTTTGGTTTTGTTTTAAACTACAGATGAAAACAAGTTATTTGAAAAGGTTATTAGTATCTTGTAAGTCTTTAGAGAATGCTCCCCTTTGTCAAAAAAAACCAGCATTTCATCTTCTTGGGGTCTTTTAAAATAATGGAAATAGCCCATTTTGCTAGTTTTCTTGGAAATCTTACAATTACCAGCAGTGTAATCATAGAATAATAATAAAGATTCTTCTACGTGTGAATGGTTCTGTATGCTGGTTTTTATGATGTTTTAAAATGTATTTATTTTTACCTGAGCTTTTAATTTGGAAAAAGTTTGTTGTATAAACAATGTGTTAAAGGCAGGATGTCAAGAAGAGTCCTATTTAAACCAGAACATGATGTCTGACATAAAATCAAAGATGCAATTAAAAAAACAATAATCATAATAATAATCATTTTAATAATAATATTAAAATAATAATAATAATCAACAAATTCCTTTCTCTCTTCTCTGTATAACTCACCTAACTTCCTCTTTTATCGCCGTTACTACGATGCCAGCGATACCTCCCATTATTCCAGGTAAGCCATGTAAATTATGAACTCCACAAGTGTCTTGAATGTTCAACTTGGATGCCAGCAAAGGCTGAAATGAGGGGAAATATGAAGTGTATAGTAAGTTTGTAGTTTTCCATTATCTACAGAATGATATACGAAAGAAAGTAGCACAGAAGTGCAAGAAAATGCTTATTTTATGTACACTAAATTTAGCTATACAACCTGCTACCCTTTCCTTCATGGTGAAATTATTTTTATGCAGAGAAAAGTACCGAGTACTTATGTATAATGTCCAAGATACCATCATAAATGGTACAAAACACATGCCAGTCCACTGATATTCCTAATCTTCTCAGCCACTGCAGCAAAGGTTGAAAGAGGTGACTAAGTAGCACATACACGCCTGTTCTGAGTCTGATAGTCAGGTATTTTCTTCCAAAATGTTTCTCCATCAGGAAATGGCCATTTAAACAGAATATTTTGTTTCTACATTTTGCACATGAAATGCTTCCATTTTATACTTGGAAAGTACTTTCAATTATTGATCTTTTTAGAAATTTTTAAAGACTGAAATTTAATTAGTCCTATTTCACTGATCTGAAAGACAGTTCTTACAGTGGAGGTTGTTCATGAAACATGGGCTTGGAGCAAAATTCTGGCAGCTCCTTGAACAGAAATCCCAACTTTTATGAACTCTAGTATCTTCATGATCCTCCTCCTAAGCATATGTTTAAATCACACTGATTTCAAAGTAACAGTTATGTAGAACGTACTCTCTGTATTGCATCAGCCAGTTTATTAAACTTCTTTTCCAGCAAACCAAGTGAGTTCCAGTAAAACCAATGAAGCGATAAGCAAAAGAGAGCGGAGGTGGCTCCTCAATACTTACAGTCAGGAAGTGGAACCCAAGAACAGAGATGATTCCAGCCATGCTCCCAATGGACATGGCAACAAAAGGGTGGATTGACAGGTCAGCACAGGTACCCACGGCTACTCCTCCTGCCAGGGTGGCATTTTGAATGAGAACCTACAAAGGGTATGCAGAGATGGAGCTGATGTATATGGGGCAGAGGCTTGTTTTAGGACTAAATGACTTCTAAGACTTCTCTTCAGGTAGAATTTTTCCAATGAAGAATGAAGGGGAATTTAAGGGCTACCTGTTACCCTTTCAGGCAGTTTGTTCAAAGCTGCTCTAAGACTGTTTAATTGAGGCCGGTTTGATGAAATCCGGCTTTTGCAAAGTCACTAAAACTCACCTGACCTCTGGAGAAGCCAGGCTGAGCCAGGGAGAACTGCCTCCTACAGCAGCAGCAAATCCTGCTTGGCAGCTCCCACCTCATTTGGCTTTGCCTGTCGTGCAGCTGGGATGTGGGATTGCCAGGGAACAAGTCCATTGCCTTAGGAGACCTATTTTGGCTACTGCAATATGGTAACTCACGTAGGATCGGCTTTGGAATAAGACCCAAAAGTCCAACTGAACGTTGGACTAATGTCTCTATGGTCCAGCAGGTTCTGTGGACAAGAGAGAACAAGGGAGCAGGACCACCNTGAGAACCTACAAAGGGTATGCAGGGATGGAGCTGATGTATATGGAGTAGAGGCTTATTTTAGGACTAAATTACTTCTAAGACTTCTCTTCAGGTGGAATTTTTCCAATGAAGAATGAACGGGAATTTAAACAGGGTTCCCTGTTACCCTTTCAGGCAGTTTGTTCAAAGCTGCTCTAAGACTGTTTAATTGAGGCCGGTTTGATGAAATCCGGCTTTTGCAAAGTCACTAAAACTCACCTGACCTCTGGAGAAGCCAGGCTGAGCCAGGGAGAACTGCCTCCTACAGCAGCAGCAAATCCTGCTTGGCAGCTCCCACCTCATTTGGCTTTGCCTGTTGTGCAGCTGGGACGTGGGATTGCCAGGGAACAAGTCCATTGCCTTGAGAGACCTATTTTGGCTACTGCAATATGGTAACTCACGTAGGATCGGCTTTGGAATAAGACCCAAAAGTCCAACTGAACGTTGGACTAATGTCTCTATGGTCCAGCAGGTTCTGTGGACAAGAGAGAACAAAGGAGCAGGACCACCGCTATGCTGAGAGCTTTCTACTCTCCAGATGCAATGATCCCACTGAGGAATCACCACATACATACCTGAAGAAGGGTGGCTTGGCTAACTGCCCAGTTTGACATTATAACTTTTAGACATATAATAGCTCTGATTTTTCCCACAGTGTGAGCAAAGGCTCCAGGTAGCTCATGGTCCTCGGAGATCTGCCTAATCATCCTTATTACGGAGACGTGACTCAATTTAACAGAGGTTGCGATGTGACTCTTACCATACTGAATTTGCCTCTTTGGTCCACGAGGCTGGAGAGGGCAAATGTTACGACAGTACATGCAGCCAAAGAATAGTAAGTGTTGACAATTGCTTTAATCTGGTAAACTGGTTCAGTTGCAATGGCAGAGTTAAAACTGGGCCAAAAAAGCCAAAGGAACAGGGTACCTGGATGAATATAAGACAAAATGAAACAAAGACTGTTCAGAGAAACAATGTGAAAGATCCAACACAACAGAACAAGCTACAAGAAATGAGGAAGACGATCAATAACAACATGAAATAGCCAAAATGCTAGAAGAAATAATAGATTATGCAGAAGCTTTTGGCACTGGCAGTTGGGATTTTGACACATGATCTCTGCCAAATCTTACTGGGAAGAACTGAACACAGTATGACCCCTTGTCATGCCCCACTCACTGCCAGAGCTCACCACCACAGTGAAGACCTTACCAGAATGGGGTGTGTTAGCAAGACAGTTCACATGCAAATCCTTTAATATCTATTGATAGGACTGACAGTTTTAGCTGGTAAATAGATCTATGAACAAACCTCATGGACAGATAGATGGGTGGTTTCTAATATTCATTAGTGGGACAGGCACAGCTCAATACTTTTAATTATGGACAATTTATATGGAAATGCTGCTCATAACAGATGGTTTAACAAAAAGGGAGTCACCACTAATGGACAGTGAAAATACATCTTTAATTTGATCTTTCCTTTTTTTGACCAAGGAAAAAGTGTAAAAATATGTGTGCCACTGAAAACATTGTGCATACATCAGACAAAAAAGAATATGCCTTAAGAAAATGGGTGCAGTGTAATAAAAAGCAATCATTATGACATAGGGATGAAAGAGGGATGAACAATGAATCAACACTCATTTCACTTACCAATCATGGCAAATATGTCCGAGTGATAGGTGGATTCTTCATTTTCATGTTTGTTCTTCAAACCAGGGCGATACAAGACTAGGGCTACTGCCAAACCAAAATAAGCTCCAAAAGTGTGGATAGTCATTGAGGCTCCAACATCTGTGGCCTGTAATAGGGACCCAAAATAGTGTCAAAAATTTTATACAGCATAAAGATGAGGATTTGATGAAGCAGAAGTCTGGATTGCTTTAATGTTTTCTTTTCTATGGCAGAAACTAGAACTTAGAATATGTAAACTGGAAGTATTACAAAGTGAAAACATTTGTTATAAACAGAAAAAAAAATTGCTTAATAGTTGTACCTGAAATATTTCTGTGACTAGATGCTCATTGAGTGCAAAGATTGTGATCTCCAGAATTGTCAAGATCAGCATCTGAAGAGGACTTGTTTTCCCCAGGACTGCTCCAAATGAAATCAAAGCAGCTGCTGTACTGAAGTCTGCATTTATCATGCTGAGGTTAAGAAAAATTAATAAAAACAAAGCAAAGCAAAACAAAAACACAGGAAAAAAGAAAATCAGTTTGAAGAGACCTGAAATAAGGCTGTAATATCAAACCTGATATATAATTGTAATGATGTGAGCTTTAATTCTTCAGATATAAAATTATAAAGATCATTTTTGTGGAGGAAAATTACATTAAAACTTTCTGGGTGGGTTTTGTGGAGGTCTTACCCCAGAAGGTAAAAAAAAGTGGAAAACATGTAGGAAGGTTACCTCCAGCATATACCATATGTGTGCTCATCTATTTGAAATGATAGTGAAAAGTCAGATGAAATGTGTATTGTGGATGTGCAGGGATACTTCTAGCTCTGACTGCCACCTGAACTCCAAAGATGACAGGGAGCTCTCAGCTCTGATCAGATGGTTTAGCTCATTTTGAAAGCCTTGCATGCCTTTCTATCACTGTGCATGATGTTTGTGCTAGCCATCAGGAAGGAACACTGTTAACAGGTTATGGGGAATGACAAAGATAAATGAGAACAGAAATTGGTCAAAAACTTTGAGCACTGAGAGGCACTAACTTAGGGGTCCCTCTACGGATGCCTGGCTGTAAGCATTAAGAAGCTACTTACATTATTTCTGCTTGTCCCTCAATAATGTTTGAATTCTGTTTCTTTCAAAATTTTTTACAAGTTGTCTTAGAAAACACTCTGAGACCTTGGTAGAAGCAGAATATATGAATGGGAGAGGGAGTAAAAACGTCTAGAGACATAACTCATAAGGTCTCGTATTCTATGATTAGGGTCCAAAACCTATTACATCCTGGTGCTCATGAGAGTCACTCCTTAAGAAGTAGAAGAAAACCTCGCGAGTGGATAGACACACTGTTCCAGCCTTTCCTCTGTGACCCCGTGTGTCATGGAAGGACGGATCCTTTCATGTCTGCTGTGCTACTGTTGGAAATCCTCCAGTTTCCACATCTCCAGAGATTCCAAACAGTCTCTCTACAGGACCTATGGCCCACATGTCACATAGCACCTCCAGTCTCATCCCACCTTTTGGTTCCCTTGGCCCAGTGCACCAGGTGTTGGCCCTTTACAGGTGAAGGGCAGGTGAATGTTGAGAGCTGGACAGGAAGACCCAAATTTCAGAGAACTTAGAAGTCTGATCCTACAGATGTGGTTTATGGCTTCTCCTGATATTTTAAGGGACAGAAATGTCACTTTTGGTAAATTCACATGTACCTTTTGATATTAACATGCATTTTCCCTCTTCTCAGGTGCCAGAATCCTTGCATCAGGGTTCCCCACTGGAGACCAAGAGCAGCAATGAGCATGTTAATACCAACACTGCTGAATCCATATTTCTTCAGAAAGGTCATCAGGAAACCAAATCCAATGAATATCATCACATGGACATCCTGAAAGACTGAAGGGAAAACATGTCTGTGTAGTGACTATGAAGGGAGGAAAGCTAGGGATAAATGAGGATTTAATAGAAAATAAGGAGTTCTAAATTCACGCCGTCACTGTGATCCATCCTTCCCCAATTCGTGACCAGCCTACTAGTTGAATATTGAAGGTCTGGAAAATGCAAGACCCAATTATTTATTTTATTCACTGTTCACTAGATCTCTATACCAGCAAATTTAATGTATCTAGAACTGTTCTCTGGGTGCGAAGCTACCTGGAACATCACAGCTTCATGTCCTTACAGAAAAGTTCTCTTCCCCCTCAATTAAGGCTGTCACATCCAGCATGCTCTGACTAACTCCAAAATTGTACATGGGATTTGTTTGGTCGGCCCAGTGCAAAGGTTTGCTTGTGATCCCTAAGAAATACAGTACAAGAAATTGCTTTCTTAACCTGGGTAAAAGAAAAAGGTGTTTAAGGCAATGTCTAAACTAGTAAATTAATATTACTAATCAGTATATGCTTACCCCTCCTTCAACTACACTTTTTTAAAAAAAATATTATTTTTGTCAAAATACAGCTAGTAATCTTTTATTTTTTTTTNTGCTGTACTGAAGTCTGCATTTATCATGCTGAGGTTAAGAAAAATTAATAAAAACAAAGCAAAGCAAAACAAAAACACAGGAAAAAAGAAAATCAGTTTGAAGAGACCTGAAATAAGGCTGTAATATCAAACCTGATATATAATTGTAATGATGTGAGCTTTAATTCTTCAGATATAAAATTATAAAGATCATTTTTGTGGAGGAAAATTACATTAAAACTTTCTGGGTGGGTTTTGTGGAGGTCTTACCCCAGAAGGTAAAAAAAAGTGGAAAACATGTAGGAAGGTTACCTCCAGCATATACCATATGTGTGCTCATCTATTTGAAATGATAGTGAAAAGTCAGATGAAATGTGTATTGTGGATGTGCAGGGATACTTCTAGCTCTGACTGTCACCTGAACTCTGAAGATGACAGGGAGCTCTCAGCTCTGATCAGATGGTTTAGCTCATTTTGAAAGCCTTGCATGCCTTTCTATCACTGTGCACGATGTTTGTGCTAGCCGTCAGGAAGGAACACTGTTAACAGGTTATGGGGAATGACAAAGATAAATGAGAACAGAAATTGGTCAAAAACTTTGAGCACTGAGAGGCACTAACTTAGGGGTCCCTCTACGGATGCCTGGCTGTAAGCATTAAGAAGCTACTTACATTATTTCTGCTTGTCCCTCAATAATGTTTGAATTCTGTTTCTTTCAAAATTTTTTACAAGTTGTCTTAGAAAACACTCTGAGACCTTGGTAGAAGCAGAATATATGAATGGGAGAGGGAGTAAAAACGTCTAGAGACATAACTCATAAGGTCTCGTATTCTATGATTAGGGTCCAAAACCTATTACATCCTGGTGCTCATGAGAGTCACTCCTTAAGAAGTAGAAGAAAACCTCGCGAGTGGATAGACACACTGTTCCAGCCTTTCCTCTGTGACCCCGTGTGTCATGGAAGGACGGATCCTTTCATGTCTGCTGTGCTACTGTTGGAAATCCTCCAGTTTCCACATCTCCAGAGATTCCAAACAGTCTCTCTACAGGACCTATGGCCCACATGTCACATAGCACCTCCAGTCTCATCCCACCTTTTGGTTCCCTTGGCCCAGTGCACCAGGTGTTGGCCCTTTACAGGTGAAGGGCAGGTGAATGTTGAGAGCTGGACAGGAAGACCCAAATTTCAGAGAACTTAGAAGTCTGATCCTACAGATGTGGTTTATGGCTTCTCCTGATATTTTAAGGGGTAGAAATGTCACTTTTGGTAAATTCACATGTACCTTTTGATATTAACATGCATTTTCCCTCTTCTCAGGTGCCAGAATCCTTGCATCAGGGTTCCCCACTGGAGACCAAGAGCAGCAATGAGCATGTTAATACCAACACTGCTGAATCCATATTTCTTCAGAAAGGTCATCAGGAAACCAAATCCAATGAATATCATCACATGGACATCCTGAAAGACTGAAGGGAAAACATGTCTGTGTAGTGACTATGAAGGGAGGAAAGCTAGGGATAAATGAGGATTTAATAGAAAATCAGGAGTTCTAAATTCACGCCGTCACTGTGATCCATCCTTCCCCAATTCGTGACCAGCCTACTAGTTGAATATTGAAGGTCTGGAAAATGCAAGACCCAATTATTTATTTTATTCACTGTTCACTAGATCTCTATACCAGCAAATTTAATGTATCTAGAACTGTTCTCTGGGTGTGAAGCTACCTGGAACATCACAGCTTCATGTCCTTNTTTTTTTTTTTAATTTCCCTTTTTAGGCTCTTTTAATACAAGCTGAATTTATCACCAAAACATGCATATTTTGTTTTAAAATACTTTGAAGTGTTTTATATGATTTAATGAACTCTACACCAAACAGCTTTTAGTCCTGTAATTAAAGCATTTTCTCTGATTTTATTGTTAGCAAGAACCTCAGTACAGAGAAACTACTTCTCTTCATGTCAATTACATTGCTTCTTACTTGCAAATATGTGGGAAAAAAAAACTTGAAATATTGACCTGGTTAGTAAAATATTTAGCTTGAAGTTACATGTCCCTGTTATGTTCTTTCAGCATTCCCAGTTTTGCTATGTGCACTACTATGTTTAGCCAAAAGAGGGCCCAAAAGTATAATAAGTTACTGGAGATTTCTAATAAACTCTGTATTTTTCACCGTCATATTCCAGCCCTGCCCTAGCACTGAAATACATGCTTGTGTGTATTAGATCCTTTACACTGGATTATGCACATCTAAGAAATAGCATAGAAATTAAGGTGGTTCACAGACATCCCCAACTCTTTTGCTTTCTCTTTTCACATTTATTTCCTGATTTTAATAGCCAGTGATGGGATTTTTTGATGTCCCTGCAGTCCTTTGAAATCTTTCAGTTTTCCTCCATGTTACTCAATTCCCAGAACTACTTTCCAAACTCTTGTGTTATACTTACTACTTATTTTAAAAAGTGTACACTGAACTTAAATTCCCGATTCGGGCTTCTGTTCTTTGCTCCTTCATGTTTTGGAAAACACGGAGCAGTGGATAGTGCTGGTAGGACTGAGAGTGGATAGCCTTCCCCACCTTCCTCTAAACACCACCCTGATCACCTTGGGTTCAGATAACCACTTTTTTTTTTTTTTTTTAAGTGGGACAAAAATTTGTTAACAGGTCACATGAAAAAGATCTTCTCAAATAAGGGAAGGAGTAACCTTAGGTGTCTCCCCCTCTTTTCTAAGTATAACTGGAAACTGGATACTGAACAAACCATCCTTGAAATAATTTTCTAGGAGTGACCATTCACCCAGTAACCTGTGGAAGCAGCACCATCGCATTTGAGAAGTGACCCGGGTTATCTGTGTGACTTCTGCAAAACTACTTTATTAGAAGTTAGTGTTACCAAAAAAAATACAGACCTAGAGGGCAAATTGATAAAAGCTGCACAGCAACATCTGCAAAAGTCGCCTTTTTGATTGATTTTAGCAGAAGAAAATGGAAATGTATTAAATAAACCATTAGCATGAAAAGTCAAAGTGATGTGCAACTTCAACAATTTTCAGTTTATATCACACCTGAGTTTCATACACAAAATTTGAAAATGACCTACTTCTGCTCTTTTTAATATTTAATCAGCCTATGCCAATTGGACTTTCCCATAAAGTTTTAGTTTTGCCCATTCAGGGTAGTTAGCTCCAGGTAAGAAATTTTTCCCAGTCTTATGGTTTGTTAGCATTCAACATATTCCTTGCTCTTGTTTGCAATATCCTGGCTAAATCATTTCAGACAAAGCAAGTAAATTCTTCATATCAAACCAATCCCATTCATGTGCACAACAACTCAGTAGATCATGTCTTGATTAGTAAAAGATACTTTACGGCTTAAGTGAACAGGTTTCAAAAGCACCTTGATGACAGAGGAGTTTCATTCTCAGTGCCCATCATTAGGGCACTTCTGCATGCTCAGGTCTCTTTTGAAAGATGCTTTTAAAAGCCTCACCCCAGGCCTGGACATTAGAAACAATTCTGTTTGAAACAAGCAGCTGGTTGACACGTAATCCTGGGTCCTCATGAGGGCTAGCCAGCGTTCATACAAATGTTTTAAAGCTGTTTAGACTTACACAAAAAGTTTAAAAGTCCTGGTTAAAACCAGGTTAATTCATGGGTGCTGAGGACAAATTTCAACAAGTCTAGGCTAGACCTTGTCCTGTAACTACCTTTTATGCATCCTTTTAAAGAAGAGTAGGTATGGCATGATTTCAAATAATGGAGAAAACAGCATGTTTTGAAATAAACTCTTTCAGTAACTAGTTATGTTTAAAAAACATGGTACTTCTCTATTCTGTGAGACAGGAAAACAAAGTTTGTGAAAAACGCTCCAGCAGATCCTGATCAAAGCCACTGCATACGATTCTGCAAGGCTGCCCGAGACCAACACGTCAGTTCCACTTCAAAGCCTTTGCATGGTCATCAGTCTCAACGCAAAGTTGCTTGTGGCATCTAGGTTTATACCAGGACTGTGATTTTGATCTGTCTAAAGGAATAAACCATAAAACCCTGAACAAGAGGGGTGCATAAATTTTCCTAAGCCATGAGTCATGGGTCCGTCACAGAACATTACATACGGGATTCCAACACTAAAGAAATCCTCTAGGAGTACTTGTAAAACCGTCACGTGCCCTTGTCCTTCCATGGACCAGGCTGGATGGGGCTTTGAGCAACCTGGGCTAGTGGGAGGTGTCCCTGCCCATGGCAGGGGGGTTGGAACTAGATGATCTTTAAGGTCTTTTCCAGCCCAAACCACTCTATGATTCTAGATGCATGGCACACCTGAAGTTGTCCATCCAATTCACTATGGTTCTACTTGCATACACCAGAAATAAGGTATAATGCGAAGTAATGCTTTGGGAATCATCTTGGCTCAGCCCCCCTTACCTGAGTGCAAAACTATGGTCATCCTCAATTATGATTTTAATCTTTCTTCAGTCCAAAAATACTGAAACAGCGTGGGTTCACAGAATCACAGAATCACAGAATGTTAGGGATTGGAAGGGACCTCGAAGGGTTCATGGTGCTGAGCTATTTAAGGCACATAAAAGCAGTCCCTGGATTGCAGTTCTGAGAATATAAATTGACCCCTGGGTGAAACAACGAAATCTATGAGCTACAGGTGGGTTAGCCTCCCTGGGGATACCATGAGAAAATGTTTGAACCCATCATTTTGTGAACTCAGGGGAAGTCTTGGCTCAGCATGTGTCCTAATACATCTGTACAACCAGAGCATTAACGTTCTGGCAGGTCCTGGGGAGAACTCTGCTCTTGTGTGCCCTTTGTAGACAGGGATGTTTGAGGGAAAGAAGGCCTAAAAGTGAAAACACAGGTGTTAGAAAATGCTGCTTTTCTTCCACTTGTTTATTGTGAATGACATTTATCTGCTCTTAGGTCAGCATCTGTGCTGTGTGTGGCACAGACAATCCCCATCCAGAAAACTCAAGATTTACTAAAAAATGCACCACAGTGCTGCTAGGGGCACTGAAGACCATTAAATTACTGGCATAAGCATCAGCATGTATCTTTTTTTCATTTTCCTCGTTAAGGAGAACTCCAAGAAAATGCAGGCTGATTTAGTACCAGAGCTAGGAAGTGTGACAATCAGACCGGAGAAGGTCATTTTCTCTGTTCTTGTAGGACAAAGAGACCTTAATCCGAGTCTGAAGGACCCGTGTCCTTGATAGCACTCTTCTAGCCTATCAAATTATACAAAAATGCCCAAAAAATCTTGTTCTGTGGCTGTATTTGTTGTTGTGTTCTTTTGGGGTAGAGTCAGAGAAGAGGTGGGTGGGCAGGGGGTTTAGGCAATATCTGTGTTAATAAAGTAACAGTGCCAGAATTATCTGTGCTGTCAAATTATTAATGTGGTCTCTGGCATGATTTTTGCCCAGGCCAACTATCACCTCCTGGGTGACAGTGGACCAGGAGTCCTTCCCAATATACCAACGAGATAAGGCCAGCTCATTTCGGAACTGGGATAATTCAGTATCATGGACATGGACAAGCTGTGTCTCAGAAAGAGAACAGGCTCTGGCATAGCCTAAGTTACTGTCTCTTGGAGATACTTGTAGATACTGATGCTTCTCATTAACCCAAATGAGTGAGTAATTGGCCCCTGATGTTCATCAGCTGACTTGCATCTGGAGCTGAATAATACTGTGCATTCACTGTTCTCTCAACTGGACAATGCTCTGTGTGAGAACACACAACACAAGACTCCTAGGGAGGGAAGTGACCCCAAGATCACATTCCCCTCTAACAGCCACTGAAAGGCCAGTTGGAATGAGACAAAAAGAGGGACACATTCAAAATTACATGGGTACTGCATACAGACAAGGAGTTCTGTACCTTTAAGAGCATCATTAAGAGCATTGCAATCAGGGTTTTAAGTCATTAGGACATCAGAGCCAAGAAGAACAACAAACCTTCAGTATCACCAGTAAGAAACAGGATGCTCCTCTGCAAACTTATTTTTCAATTTATTTTCACCAAGCATTTGCAGATTACTGTCCCCAACTGAGCCACTGCTTTGAAAGGTAAGAGGGGGTTATCCACCCTGTGACAAAAACTATTGCCCTTTGTAGAGTCCAGTTTCTGCAAATATATTTTGCAACAATGATGAATATGCTGCTTAATTTCCATGTTCTCACAAGACAACCTTTTGAAACCTGGATGATATTGATTAAAAATTCCATTCATTTTCATTATTTGATACAGTAATCAGATTAGAAGGTATGGCAAGAAGCACTATCATCCATGTCTGGAAAATCCTAGAATTGATCAAAGAAATTCATATTTCTCCAAGTTTTAACCTGCTATGCAAACACCAGAACTATTTTCAGGACTCTTCTCTCCCAGAGCAGCTAACTTCTCAGCAGTTAGCTACTTTCAGAATTTTATATGGGCTCAACTTGAATTTGTCTTTGAAGCCTGCTGCTTTCACACCTCAGAAAAAAATTTGTTTCTCCCAAAGCATGCCTTTCTTTCCTCGGTAGGTCTCATAAGTTATTCAGAAATCTTGCTTAGGATTAGTTTCAAGAAATTCTAACTTCTATAAATCTTAGCAACACTTACGTGGGTATAAAGTTTGGAAAGCCTCACTGGTGTCGTATTCCACAAATATCCCAAACAAAACAATGATGATCACTTCCAGAAGAAGAGCCAGGATCGAGAACTTGAACCTCATGTTGGTGTCCAGGGCTGAAGGCATTGCAGGAGAGCAGGCGGCTGTCAGAGCCTGATAAAAGACGCTTGCCTTCAGCAGAGCTGCCTTATTCAGTGGATCTGGGTGATATAGCCAAAAAAAAAAAAAAAAAAAAAACACACAACAGGCAAACACACCGTCACACCCACTATGGGAGGGAAACAATATGGGTCAATATAGCAATTTCTATTTCCCAGGTTATTTCTGTGCATGAAATGCTGGCTTACATATGGTTTCATATGCAAAACAGCTCATTTAGCCACAGATATGCTTGTGTCTCATACGTGTTTTAAAAGGAAATAGCCTAAAAGAAAATCTCACGTAGCCTGGTTTGCTGGACATGGAAAGGAAAACAGCAACAGTCATTAGTGTTTCCTGCAGTCAATCATTTCTTCAAGTTGTAACTTTCATTTAAGAAGATAAATAGTTTTTCATCTTGTATGAAACATAGATAAACTCCTGTCAAAACATATAGAATATGATAAGAAAAGAGAATCTCTTTCAGCAGGCTGGAGAAGTGCTTGTTCTTATTTCACAGTGAATGAAGGACTCAGGGCACAAGTTCTCGTGGTGAACTCTTATTTAAAAAGAAAATAATTATACTTCATGAAAAAAAAGGATATTCCTAGTTGTTAAGAAATAAAGCTGTTTGCAGTGTGCAGACTCCTGTCTGCCAGATCTGCGGTACGCTGGGTGGCTTTCCCAAGGGAAAGAGTGAAATGAAG
This sequence comes from Syrrhaptes paradoxus, assembly GCA_013400615.1. Lineage (NCBI taxonomy): Eukaryota > Metazoa > Chordata > Aves > Pterocliformes > Pteroclidae > Syrrhaptes > Syrrhaptes paradoxus. Next base: position 8,461 of record VZTO01009090.1, on the reverse strand, counting down.
TCATGGGAGGTACTGGGCACTGACAGGGATCTGTAAACACTTTCCTCTGTATACGCAGCTCAAAACAGAAACTGCTTCATTTCTCTAGAGGAAAATAGAGTATTTCCACTCTTTAGGTAATTTGTGTATGAGTGAAGTTCCCTGTTAGGTGGAAAATCTTCTGCAGATGGTTGTGGGCCCTCAGTCGTACCTTCTGTGGAGTGTACAAAATGTTCTTCCTGTTACGGCGTGAAAACAAGGTCTTCATCCTGCAGCCCTACATCCCAGTGGAAACTTTGTGCATAGGAGAAAGTCAGTCGGTCCTGCAGTTTGGCCTGATGGATTTCCAAGCAACTTCCACATCAATGGCTGTCTCTGTCATTCCTGTCTCTTTTTTCCTGATTATCTTGTTTCTGACACAAGCTTGCCAGATGACAGGAAGCACCCACCTGCAGCATCTCATTTCAAAGGTCTTTACATGTCTGTCCCACTGCCACATAGAGCAATCAAAAATGCACATGTCACAAGCTGCTGGTCTTTAATGTCTAGAAATTTCCCTTGTGTCCCCCTGTGAGCTTCAGCACAATCACGATGGCTATAAATACGATGGAAGAAGTGAGGGTGTTCTTTGATAAATGTTATTGCACATCTGGGTCTATTAAAAATTTTTTGGTATCTGCCTTTTAAATAGCCATTGGGTTTTTCATCCTGCCTTTCCATCTGGTGGAAGAAATACGGTGTTGGTGAGGTATCACAGCCTTTTTGTAAATATGAAAAGTTACGGCAGACTTTCAAGCTTCCAGACAAATCAAACCAAGAGATAAAGGGGCAGCTTGAGCAATATCCTTACCTAAAGAAAGAAGCTACGTTTACTAATCTTCTTACAAACACCCTCAAGCATCTTTTAGGAGTGGCATTCACCTGACCAGACATATGCTATACATTTCAGTTTCTGATCTGATCAGTAATGCTTCCCTTTTAAGCCAGAAGAGAGAAATAGAAACTTCCAAGCGCAATTGATTTTCATCTTGAAGGAAGATACTTAAACCAGGCTAAATAGGCCAGATGACTCCCAGCATCGGGCACCCAGTGCCCTTTTGGTCATGTTTGTTGGCTGACACAAGCTCAAATCAGCTTCAGGATGTCTTCTAGAAGAGAACTGATGTTATTTAAAACTCTGAGCTCAGTTCATTGAAGTTGAAGCTGAGTATCCCTCACCCAGTGGTGTGGATTTACAGAGCATGACCTCGGTGCACGCCAATCTTTGAGCTACTTCTTGGTGTGTGCTCTTACTGCAGACACAGCCACAGAGACAAGAAACGTGGGATAACGAGCAGCTTGCCTGAACACCGTGACAGAAATATTTCTTAGGTCTCCTGAACTTTGAGCTGAGTAGGTTTTTTGGAGAACGTTGACATTTATCCCACTTCTGTGGTGTCACAGTAGAAGAGTTTTTTCGTGAAACATTAATTTTAATTATGTGAGTCAGCAGACACCTACCTCACCTCCAGCTGAAAGCTCAGTCAAGTAGATGCAGCTTGTCCATGCAGTCCTTAAAGAGCCTCTTTCATTCTCAAGAGGGAAGTGACAGTAAGTGTGTTTGCTGACTCTTTGGACAGCAATTAATGTCTTGAAAGAATCCGTATCATCCCCACCAGCCTCTTACCTGATTTCTTACAAATGTTGCGAAAATAAGGTCACTAATGCACCACTAAAATTTTTATACATGGCTTAGAACTGTTCCACAAATTCTGATCAGCACAACCTTGGCACAAGTTACAAATGTAGGCAGAACAATCAGTACTTAAAAAAAATTCCTCCAAGAAACTGCCATATTGTTTTTTTTTTCCTATGTGCAACTAACATCTCCTTCAGTTGTCGTTGAAGTAAGGACTTCTTTGTTTGTAGCTTGAATGCTGACCAAATGGAAGACATGATTTGCTACCCTCACAACTTATTTACATGATTGTTTTTTACTAACCAGGAAGTAGATACTAAATCACTGAATACCCAGAAGCAGTCCTATGCTATTGAACTGACAAGATTAATTTATTATTTCCTTGCAAGGGGGCCAAGCACAGATTCAATGAACGACTGCAATGGAACTTACTATCTAAACTACAACACCCCTTCCGGGACAAGCCAACACTGGAGGTACTACTAAGAATTGAGAGCTGATAAATATGGGCATACAAGGAAAAATAATTTCAGCGGAAAGTTGAGTTTTCATGCCATAGCTGCATTCTTCTCAGACGCTTTCTGGGTACCTGTAAATGAAATGCTTACCAGCATTAAATAACTCATATAAGGCTGGATAAAATTATTTCGTACAGGTTTGTTCAACTGATCTGTCTGGCTAGATCTGCAATGCCTGTTAATGTGAAGCTACTGAAATAAACTAAACCCCAAAGATTTAAGTTTGGTTTATGACATATCATCGTCAATATTATGTCAAAATACTCTGGATTGTTGTGCTTCAAAAGCACCCATCCTTACATTTATTGATGGTCCAAGGCACATCCACGAGGCAGGGCGAAAAACAACACTAGAGACAGGTACACTGGGATGAGACAGGCTGAGCCAAAAATGAGGCTCCTGGGACCATGGGTAGGTGGTGGGAGAGACTCCAAGGGAGGCTGCTAAGGGTCATTAAAGCCTAGGAGTGTCCTCAGCATCCTAACACATCCTCAGTGCCTGTTATTAAATACTAGGCTTGGATGGTCATTCATATTTCTGGTGATTTTTCCCTGTCAAGAATGCTTTCTACATTTTTTGGATGACTTATCCCTTGTCTCATGGCTTTTCTCCATGTCTTCTCATTCTACTGCTTGCTTTCATATCACTTTCCCCTCCTGGTTCTTTATCCATTTCTTTTTCTTCCATTGTCTCCTTTCTTCTTTCCCATTTACAAGCTGGTTTCCTCATGAACACCCAGCCACTACAATCTGTGGAAGAAGCACAATGGCCACTTCCAACACGTTATTTATTGTGACTGATATTTTTTACCTCTTCAATCACCCAGCATTATTCTGTTTAGGAACACAGGGAATTTTTAGGTCATTGTGGACTCTTCCTGGAATTGTAGGTAGCTTATCACATAATCCCTTCCATAAATGTTTTGCCCTCTATTTGTAATGTTAAGTTTTATGTCCTCCTTCATTCAGTTGGATGGCTGCTGCTGATCTTTCCAGTCTTAATGTTTAGAAATTAATTTCTTCACTACATTTATTCATATAGTAGATACATCTTGTTCTTGTGATAAAAATACATTGTAGCTCAAGCAGCTTTTACATTTTTTTCAACCCTTCTAATGTTTGCAGAGAGTATAGAATCATAGAATGGCCTGGGTTGAGAAGGACCTTAAAGATCATCTAGTTTCAACCCCCTGCTGTGGGCAGGGTTGACAGCCACTAGAGCAGGCTGCCCAGGGCCCCATCCAGCCTGGCCTTGAAATTGCATCCCCCTTCAGATTTTGCTTTTTCTAATCAAGTGGTCTCTTGGGTTTTCTCTGATATTGCAGGATGTTTTCCTGACCATGTTAATCTCTCTTTTTTTGGAGCTTGATTTCAGTTTACTTATTGACAAATAACCAGATTTGTAAACAGAATTTCCAATCAGTTCTCACCAATATATTGTAAGATAGCATTAGCTCTTCTGTTTTCTGGAAATGCGTGATACATCCTAGGGTGACGTTTGATTGCAACCTCACTTTCGTGGTTAACAGTCATCTTGCAAATAATGCATCCGGATTTTCCTGGTAAAGCTGCTTCATGTTGAGTGCTTCCACCACTACAGAAAACTGAGTAAATGTTAGGCGTCTAGTCTAAACCAGTCATCATGACTCCTGTTACGGTCTGAGGCTTCTCCAGGTCTGTGCTTCATGCTACTAATGTTTTACTGTTTTGTCCTTCTCCCCATTGACCACAAGAAAAACTCCCGATCAAACTGCTTAGCAGTGGACAAACAACTCACCATCGTCTAAAGAAGGTACACGTGCAGCATATCTGCCTTCTGCTCAGTGACCCAGAAGGAACAATTGAAAGGTTTTTTTTTTTATTTAGAACAAGAGAAGAGGACACAAAGTAGCATACCTGAAATGTCTTTAAGGTTCCTCCAATACACATTTGTATTACTAAAAGGGAGAAAGGACTGTTCCTAGTTTTTAATTCCATGCGGCATTTACAGAAATGAACCTTTCCATTGTAGATTACTACATTGATCTCAGTGAGCTGGCTCACCCTTTATTAGAGAGAAAGGAAATAGCTGTTTGAGGAGTGTAATCAAACGTATTACCCAAAGTCAGTAAAATCTACTTATTTCTCTCTCTTCTCTTTCATTTTTTGCCTCTTTGTCTCTCTTTCAAATAGAAGAACTGACTACACAGGCCTTCAAAGCTAGGTGAGATGAATCCCACCTGAAATTCCCACAGGCTTGTTTAGCTGCCTACCAGATTATTAATTTGAGAAAACTTAATTTCTGTTTCAAGGGTGAGGAATTGAAGCAAAGAATTCTCCACAGTCTGAGGATCAGGCCCTGGCTTATTCCAGGGTCCTTTCCAAGGGAGATTCAAGAAGTTTGGCACCAGGACCTCTGTCTGGCATGTTCCAGCTCCAGTGCGTGAACTGCAAATGTTGTCCTCAGCATTGTTTTCTGGAATATGTTTACATCGGAAAAGGACTGTTTGAGGAAGGTAGGTGAATGGTTAAGCATGACATAAAAGAAAAATTGGTGGGTTTAAGTCAATTAATAAAATGAAAAAACATTGTTCTCCATTCAAAATTTGTCAGCAAAACAAATAACATTTTATTTTAATTGGGCAGCTTGGGTTTTTCTCCTTTTCTTCCATCACTTTATGCAGAAGTTGGAGACGAGCAGAAAGCAGAGAAGGAGTGTTACTGATGCAAAACAGAAAGAGAAAAATGTCATTTGTCTTGAAATCATAATTTCTATTACTGTGCAAAAACCCCAAAATTTTTGTGCTAGGCATTTTGAAGAGCCATTTTCACTTATACATGTGTTGAGCAGTGAGTTGCCCACACGAACAGAATGGATAGTTAACACAGGTGATTTCCTTAATGTATGCAACAATATTTCCATACCAATCTGCTACCTCAACGTTTCCTAAAAATTGCCTTTCTTCAAGACTTGTTATTGTTGGGGATGTCACCGTATCTTTGTTAGTCCTAGGGAACAGCCCCCCGGCTTCATTGCGCAGACCCAAGACCAGAGGACTGAGCCCAGTGACCATCCCATGAACCTTTCGACGTTACTGAGGGGTCAGCGCAGGAGGGAGTGTCGTTTCCTCACTTGTATCTCCTGGTGCCCCATGTCCCCTTGACTTGCGGTTAAACTGAGATATCATTGTACTGGAGGTGTGGCTTCTGCATGTGATAGTATAATTAAGAGGTCTTAGTGCATTATAGGCTCTTTCTCAACATTGACTAATTAATCTTCCTTGCCCTGACTATGGCGGTTTATCTCTGCGTTGCAGTCGGTGAGACTGAACCATGGAGGTTAAGTGTCTCGCTTGGAGCCCGGAGTGGAGACAGTAGCTGTCAAGTAGCTTCTTAATGAGAGGTCCATCTCCTGTTTTTCACAGTCTAACTGTGACCCTTACGGTCTAGAGGAATCCAGTCTGGCAGCTTGGCCTCAAAGAGGTGGGAGCATCCCAGGGGTGGGGAACATCCTCGTCCTGTCCAGCCAGGCTCTGATAGCCCTTTGTTGCTTGGTCTTGCTCAAGCATCCTGCTACAGTTTTGTTTCTTGTGCATTAATTGGATATTCTGACAATGCAGATTTCTAACGGCATGGCAAGTTTTCCAACCCTTGCTTTCCATTTAGGACAAAGTCTTAGCTTTAGCTGCTTGACCTGCTGCTATTGTAGATATTATATGTTAAGGACAAGAGCAAGGTAAGGTTTATGGAAGAGTGTTTCTTTCTATCATACCAATAGACAGAGAAAAGCAGGGAAGATTTAGGTGCATGACTTGCAGCAAGACTTTGTGATACTGAAAGTGAAAGACTTTTCATTTTGCTTAGCCCAGAGGCTGATTCTCACACAGCTAAATTAGATAACGTGGGTACTGTAGTTGGAGCATTTGAAATCTAAAAAATGTTCTTTCTTCCCAAGCCATAGGACTGTTAAAGTTACTTTATGACATTTTTTTCAAAACTCTGTGTTTAAGTCCTTGTCATGTAAGCTAACTGCTTAAGAGCTCTTACATCATTCCCCACAGATAACTCTTAGACTCGTACCGTAGTAGGTACTCTTATCATCTCCCAGCATATGTGCTTCTTGTGACTATATCTGCAACCAGAATTGAAATTATAAGACATGTTCAGTGTTGTTAGTTTCTCCCCTGCGCTACACCTAAAAAGCAACACAGTTCTGTAAGTGTAACTTCAGCACATACCAAAAAAAACCCGTATGCTAGCGCCACAAAGGAAACAACTTGCAGGACATCAGTATGAAAAAAAAGTTTGCGGAAATACAGTCAGAGAACGGAGAAAAATGTTATTTGACATGCAGGATCTCAGTGAATGTCATACTGGGACATTCTGCATATGGGAAATTCATATCCAGCAGCACTCTTGCCTTTCCAGGGACATGGACAACTGAGTGGAGCAACCCAAACTCTCCTTGGAGTCTGTACTTAGAAACAGGATCATCCAGGTAGTATATCTTCTCACCTGCTATTTCTTCTATTCCACATCAACAGGGAAGCAGAATCTTTTGAAATCCCCTATGAAAGTAGAAGACTAATGTATGGATACCCTGCAGTAGCCCAGCAGGATGCATGATGCTCCAGGGTGGTACTTCATGATGCAGAAGATCTCTTGCAGCTTCTACTACTGCTGTGCTCAAACACCATAGCTGGATATCCACAGCACAAAAGCTGGCTCTCTGGGGAGGGAGCTGTCTCAGAAATTTCTAATAATAAAATCCTTCCTCTTGAAATATTCATTGGGCCAGAGAGAGAGGGGAAAAAGAAAGTGTGTGAGTGGAATGAGTTTTAACATATTTTTCTTGGAAAATATCCCAGAAAACACTTTAGAGTTTCATCAAAATTATGTATTGTCCTGTAAGAGAACTGGAGTTTTATAGAAACTGTATTTTCTGAAGAAAATATAGGTTTAGCAGGAAATTGTCATCCAGTTTTGGTTTGAATTATGCTTTCTACTAATACCACAATGGTTGCAGGAATCTTAAATTGTGATGTATATTAATGATGCTGAGATTGAGCTTTAGGCAGGTAGAAAATCAGGGCTACCAGAATTAGTCATTGGTAAAATAGAATATAAATGTGCCTTAATTTGATAGTATAAATTGGTTTTATATTATAGTAATTTGGCCAACAGAGACAAGACGAAACAATGCAGGGGAAGAAACCGGTACCAAAGTGTTTCTATATGTAGTAATTATTTATTAAACCAGTATTAGCTAAGAAATTACATGCAGGCACGTGTTAAAAACAGTTAAAATAGTTTCAATTTCTAGTAAAAGCAGCAGCATTTCGTACAGCTAGCAAAACAAAAACCGAATGCAGCTGAATATCTGGGTATGGTTCACCCTCTTGTGTTTTTAACCAGAATTGCAGTCCTATGGAAAACAGAATTTTGCTGGTCTGAAATAGCGAAGGAAGGTGGTAAGTGGGATCCAGTCCTGCTCGGGGCTGGTGTATGTGACTCAAGACCTATGGGAGACCATCCTGAGGAGCAGCTGGTGGTCCAGTGGGACACCCTGGTGCATCCTGTCTGGCGCATAGGGCTTGGGACCAGTGTCAGGAAGGTTAGGAGGAAGGACCTTCTGTTCAGTGAGAAGCTGCTGTTCCTGATGTCTGTTTGCTTTTTGAAATCTATCAAAGTTTATAAACTGTCAGCATAAAGAGCTTCTGTAACTACCTTTTTTATTAAAGTTAGAAATATAAAGATGAGATAAAATCTATAAATATAAATAAAAAACTTTTATATTTCTTTTTAGAAATCAAAAAGCTGTTAGATGATTCTGAAGGACTGTTT